>WBZZ01004504.1:12500-17500 GCA_019918135.1 Paulinella micropora
CATGGCCTTTTGGCTCAGCAATTGGCAGGAGATACATTATTATTATTATTATTATTATTATTATTATTATTATTATTATTATTATGTTGCTTTTTTTTAATTGTTTGGCAGGATGAGATTTTTGCAAACCCACCCATGAAAAAGGCTAAAGTCCGACCCTCAAAGCCACCCGCCAAGCCCCATGTCAACGGCGCGTCCCTTCGAAATCCCAATCCCGACGACTATCAGAAAAGTGTCTTATGGATGGCCAGAATCTTGGATTTATTCTTTGAATTCATGGAGACCAAGATGGAGACCAATAATTGCATGCAACCAGTTGAAGCACATCCAAAAACAGCCAAGTTAGCCTACGCATGCACTGGCTCATTGAGTCGTTGAGATATTCAGATTGTGCTGGTTGGCTGTGATGCAGACCAAGGTCTGAGGCCTCCGATGCAGAAAAGAAAAAGAAGAAAAAGATGAAGAAAGTGACCCCGATGAGGCTCTTCCTTGCAGATGAGGAATGGAAGAAAAAAGCGAAGGAGTTGCAAAAGCAAGCAGGGGAAGAGAAGAAACTCACCCTGCGCCAAGCTCAGGAGCAATTGTAAAAATCCAGAGTCGCCATGTAAATAATCTCAACACGGTTACTTGACTAGGTGGAAAGATTTGCCGACAGAGGAAAGGGAGGCCATTGAAAAAAAGTCACTTAAGTGGCCAAGGAACACTTCTAGAAAATTGCTGATTGTTGCAGGTGTCCACCAAAGAAAGCGCTTTGTGCCTGGATGCTATTTTGGTACAACTCAACATGGTCAGGCTCAGCGTGACAATCGAGTGTCACATGTCCTCTTAGCGAGGACAATCGGACCCGCGTCACGGCGTCCATTCCCAACGAATTCAAGGGCAAGCACATGACGTAAGTTTTTAAGTGACTGAGTAGTGAATGCTGCAAATAACTCGTGTTGGCTAGCCAAGCAACCAAGCTCCTCTCAGAAGAATGGAAAGCACTTCCAGAGGAAAAGAAAGAATCATACCTTGCCAAAGCAAAGCAAGCTAAAGAGGAGTATGACGCAGCAAAAGTGCTCTGGGTCTTGATTTTCCTGATTCTACCCATATTACAATGTCGCATTTTTTTTTTTTTTTTTTTTTGTTTGTTTGTTTTTGTTGAAACAATTAGGACAAGAAGCAAAATGGAGCCCCTGAAGATGATGCCGACGGGCACAAGAGTGAGGAAAATGAGGCCGAGGGAGATGAAGATGGGGACGGCGATGAGCAGACCCAGGACGCAGAGCCGGAGGGTAACAACGATGATGAAGAAGCTACTGAAGCCTCGAACGATGAAAATGATGGAGAAGAAATGGAGGACGTATCACCTTCAGCATGAACATTCAAGAAACGCCCCCGAGAAACCAGCATGAACTCAATAGCAAATAATATGTGCTGAACAGCATATTAAGCCTGATGACCAGCATCGGTGTCCAAGCGGTGAGGGGGCCTGGCCTGGCCCTGACGCACGGACCGCAAGGAGACATGTGCGTATAAACAGTATAAATAAGTAGCAGGGACGTTTGAGAAAAGTGTAAGCAATTTCAGCTTTTGAGAAAGTCTCTGACATCCGATGAATTTTCTTTTCATATCAGAAAATCACTTTCAGCAGCATGGGCGTTGGCTTCTCGCTGGCACGTTAGCGGCTGTATGTTGATGCATATATATATATATATATATATGTACATATATATATGTATGTATGTATGTATGCCCTATGTCTGCCAGTGAGCGTCGCCACGCTCCCGATAGTCTGTGGGTCATGACCGTTGTCTTTGCAAGGCAAGGCTTGCTAAATTGCCTCCCTTTTGCTCACTTCCCTTCTAAGCCTTTACTATGATCCCGGGACCTTGCCTCGCCGCTCATACATCACAGGCTAACTAGTATGCCGCCGCCGTATCATGACTGAGAGTCCCACTGAGTTAAACATAGCAGTCAACAGCTACAGTAAATATAAGTTCACTCAGGCTCAACTTTAGTACATGGCTGTAGCGGCTGATTGAATGACACTCAGACCGGGACACTGAGACACAATCGTTTTGACCGGCTTGGCCGGGCCGGCCCGATTATTAATTTAAAGTTAATCACCATCGGTGATATTGCTAGTGATCGTTGAGGCCCACTGAGCCGCAAAACTCAGGTAAAAACGGTTGAGCTTGGTAAGAATTTTAGTACGTGACAGTGCAAGTGTCACTTAGTGTGACGAGTGTGATATTGCTAGCGATCGTTGAGCCTGGTAAAAATTTTAGTACGTGACATGGTGCAAGTGTGACTCTCGTCATTTGTGACTTGATTCCATATCCCTGGCGTGGTTCAACTGAGTTAGCAACACGACAGTGACTTGAACTGAATCATCTCAAAATCAGTTCGTTCAACCGTTAAGTCAACTTGTTCACTTGGTCATTTACCGATACTGCAGGCGGCGCCGGGATGATTGGCAAAATTTGCAGTCGGCTCAGTTACACTCCATTCAAAGTTCAACTGAGCATGACAGTCATATAACATATGATGCTGAGTGGCACCGCGTCCTGAGCCTGTCACAGTGTGTCATGGATCATGAGTCATGACTCAGTAAGTTATGCCGTAGCCGCCACGGTAGCCGCTGAGCGGACTACGAGGCTGATGGTATCATGCATACTAGTTAGCATGATATTTTTAAGTCACTAAACATTTGCCGCTACTAACTAGTGACTCAGTCAGTACCGGTACTAAGCTGGCCGACCTCAGACTCTGACTCAGTGGCATGATCATCCATCGGCCCGGAATACCAGATCAGGCTGCCGGGCGGCACTGATGCCCGGACTGCTGATAGCCGGCGGGTTCAAGTGACCTTGACCGAGTCGGACTGAAACGCTGACTAAGCTTAATGATGGTGACTCCTGCGGTGAGAGTCAGTGACATCAGAATTTGGGTGACGGGGCGCACCCAGCCCGCCCGAACTTTCAATGTAGTAGACTCCGACTCGGATAGCCCGGGCGGTTTAAGTCACTCAGCCAGCCTAGTACGGTGAAGGCTGCATTATTAAGCGTAGTAATGTAACTCGGTGGCAGTGACTTGAACATGATTTCAGATGTACTTAGTCTAGTAAGTGTTATAGTAAGTCACAAGTTGTACTTACGGTGATGAAATACCACTGGCAGTTGAAACTTCTTTCAAATCTCTGCCAAGCCGGTAATTCAGTATCAGTCACAGTTTCAGGTGACTGACACTGAGTCTTGCCGCGCCGCTGCCTCAGCCTCCGTCACCGTCCTCAGCAACTTCAAGTGAAAGAGGTTTGCAAGAAAACATATGTTCAGCACCAGCCGCTTTAGAAGTTATTACTGGGTATATACCGTGGCATTCAAGTGTCACGAGTCAAACTCAGCCCATGATCATCAGAATTTTGGTTGAAAGCCAGATTCAAGTCAGATTAGCGGTCAGCCTCGGATTTCGGTCGGAACTTGTTTTGTCGATTATATTCAAAAGATATTATTTAATGCAAGCCGGGGTATTAATCCATCCAATTCCAAAGCACTCTGAAAATAGCCTAATCTTCCTCCTCTACAAAAGAGAGGAAACCAGTATGGCGGAATGTAGGAGACTGTCAGAGCCAAGCAACAAAAAGGAAACAGAGAGCCATTCCCCGATGTCACCCCTAACGATAATACTAAGTTATCTGGCTTAAAAAAGTAGTACCGGTTATACATCTTAATATTATCGTTTTCAACCGGCTCAAAAGTATATAAATAAAAACGGATATAACTACATCTTGACGAGATATAGCTCATCTATACATCACTGTGTATAGGGGTATATTTACCTATCTGCACCTACACTTGAATTAATGGTCAGAATTCAAATTAGTTCAATTTAACGGCCGCGTAGTAGTATAAGTTCAACGTCCGCAAAATCTCAGGGTACATGATGCCAGTGATTAGAAGTTTTTGCGAAATGTCGGTGGCACCGTTAAATCAGTGTTGAAACTAATTTGAATTCTGGGCGGGCAGCTAATCTAAAATCTGACAGCTAATCTGAAATCTGACCAGGCTTAGGTGACTCAAATCTGATGGCTGAGTTTGACACTTGAATGTGCACAGTATTCAAGTTCAGAATCGTTATTTACTAACAGGGGTTTACCAGATCACGAGTGACTCGTGACCGCATATGCGTGCTCACCCCTTTGCCATAAGAATGAGTAAGTATTGGGTTTTGTTAAAGGGAAAGGGCCGCAAGTGTAAGGTAAAGGGCAAGGTGAGTGTGTGTTCTCCAGTGCATGTGAGCGGAGGCTGTGCTCACGACGAAGATTCAAGTTCTGAGCCGCCGGGAAGCCTGACTGTCTGTGGTGTAGAATTGGCCCGTGCCCCCCGGGCCCGTTTAGGTTGTGTGGTAACGGATGTAGTTGAGTTAGCCTCGGAGTGGAAGCCTCAGGTTAAGTAGCACGGCCAGTGAGAGAAAAATTACAAGTTGATATGGGTGAAAAAGGAACTTGCCAGTGTCAGAGGCTCAGTGAAAAGGGAAAATTTCCCGTGCATATGAGGCGAGAAAAGACTGGTAAAAAATAGAAATAAGTTTGAATAGATTGCATTGTGTTGCCGCAGTAACTTTAATAATACCGTAGGCTGAGTCAGTATGATCCGAAGTGTTACATTGCCACGGCCCGGGATCATAATATGAGAGTGGCATGCCGCGAGTCTCACCAACTCCAACTTCACCGTTCAAAACTTGACTCTGATTAAGTTCAAGACCGTCTATCCGACTCATACCGTGACTTAGTTTTCGTGGCATAATGGACTTCAAGAGTCAAGCCTACGATGAGTCGGACGGTCGGGTAAACGGCGGCGGCAATCCGGCGAATCCGAGCCGGCGTTGCCGCTAAAAGTGTCACGTTCAGCAGCAGCGTAAAAAATCCTAGTCGAATCTTGAGACTGACTGGCCCAGTACCACTCAGTCTATAATAATTTTACTGTGACTCAGTGACACACTTCGTTAAGCACTTCCCA
>WBZZ01004504.1:32500-40000 GCA_019918135.1 Paulinella micropora
CCACTACTACTACTACTACTGCTGCTGCTACTACTACTACTACTACTACTACTACTACTACTACTACTACTGCTGCTGCTGCTGCTGCTGATGTTCCTACTGCTGCTACTACTACTACTACTACTACTACTACTACTACTACTACTACTGCTGCTGCTACTACTACTACTACTACTACTACTACTACTACTACTAGAGAGAGAGAGAGAGAGAGAGAGAGAGAGAGAGAGAGAGACGAGAGAGCGAGAGAGCGAGAGAGAGAGAGAGAGATAGAGAGATAGAGAGATAGATGAAATATCGACTAATGTCAGAAAAAAGGAGCTTCTGATTTCGTCAACCAGGAAGTCTGTGGGTAAAGTATTAACCCGATGCCCAGCTAAGCCGTGATGTTTGCACGGAAGGGACTGATACAGGCAATACCAAAGCTCCCTAGTACCAGGCGGGGCCAGGGCTCGTAGATAGATAGATAGATAGATAGATAGATAGATAGATAGATAGATAGATAGATAGATAGATAGATAGATAGATCGATAGATCGATAGATAGATAGATAGATAGATAGATAGATAGATAGATAGATAGATAGTTAGAGAGAGAGAGAGAGAGAGAGAGAGAGAGGAAATGGAAGGCAATAATTTCAAGGACCGGCAGGAAAGCGAGCCAGAATCGGTCCCCAGAGAGAGAGAGAGAGAGAGAGAGAGAGAGAGAGAGAGAGAGAGAGAGAGAGAGAGAGAGAGAGAGAGAGAGAGAGAGAGAGAGGACCAGCAGGAAAGCAAGCCAGGATCGGTCCGTCTCCGCTTGCCTCCTCTCGCTTGGCCAGCCGCATGCTGATCTCCATGTTGCTTATGCCTAGTAGTAGTAGTAGTAGTAGTAGTAGTAGTAGTAGTAGTAGTAGTAGTAGTAGTAGTAGTAGTAGTAGTAGTAGTAGTAGTAGGAGTAGTAGTAGTAGTAGTAGTAGTAGTAGTAGCAGAAGTAGCAGGAGTAATAGAGTAGTAGTGGTAGTAGTAGTAGTAGTAGTAGTAGTAGTAGTAGTAGTAGTAGTAGTAGTAGTAGTAGTAGTAGTAGTAGTAGTAGTAGTAGTAGGAGGAGGAGGAGGAGGAGGAGGAGAAGGAAGAGGAGGAGGAGGAGGAGGAGGAGGAGGAGGGGGACAAGGAGGAGGAGGAGGAGGGGGAGAAGGAGGAGGAGGAGGAGCCGCAGCAGCAGCAGCAGCAGTAGTAGTAGTAGTAGTAGTAGTAGTAGTAGTAGTAGTAGCACTAGTAGTAGTAGTAGTAGTAGTAGTGTAGTAGTAGTAGTAGTAGTAGTAGTAGTAGTAGTAGTAGTAGTAGTAGTAGTAGTAGTAGTAGTAGTAGTAGTAGTATCGGTTATTTTTATCGTTTTTCCCGTTAGCTGAATAAGAAAAATTAGATATTTTCCTTTCGTAGTAGTAGTAAAAGTAGTAGTAGTAGTAGTAGTAGTAGTAGTAGTAGTAGTAGTAGTAGTAGTAGTAGTAGTAGTCTCAACAACGCTCTTCATTCTATACATCAACGATATTATACTCTCACCTAACACACGGGAAAGTCTTTGCATATGCAGATGACACCACACTCATCATTGCTGCTAAGAATAAAGAGCAACTCCAAGAACAAGCACAAACTGATACAACTAACCTTGTCCGTTACTTCCACAGACATAACCTAGTACCCAACCCCACCAAAACCACCTACACCATCTTCCACAAGCATGAACAGAAGGTGCAGCTCGGGCTGGGGTGTATACAAGTACCAACGTAGAGCCCCCCCACCCCCCGGATAGCAACAGAAGTTAACTTTCTTGAGAAAGCTGAGGGGGCCTATGATTCCCCCCTCCCCCCCCCTCCCCCCCACCCCCTCCCTTCAATAAAGTTAGGAAAGTGGGGAAAGTGGGGAAAGTTGGGAAAGTTAGGAAAGTTGGGAAAGTTGCGAAAATTGGGAAAGTTGGGAAAGTTGGGAAACCACGGAAAGTCAGGAAAGTTAGAAATGTTGACATAGACACAAACCCCCCCTCCCACAGAAAAGTTAAGAAAGATGGGAAAGTTAGAAAGTTAAGAAAGTTGAATCCCCTCCCCCCCCCCCCCCCTCTCCCTTCGATAAAGTGGGGAAAGTGGGGAAAGTTGGGAAAGTTGGGAAAGTTGGGAAAGCATGGAAAGTCTAAGTCTGATCCTAACCCTAACCCTAATCCTAGTCCTAATCCTAATCCTAACCCTAACCCTAACCCTAACCCTGACCCTAAAACCAAACCCTAAACCTAACCCTAACCCTAACCCTACTCCTAACCCTAATCCTAACCCTAATCCTAATCCTAACCCTAACCCTAACCCTAAACCCTAAACCCTAACCCTAACCCTAACCCTAACCCTAACACTAACACTAACCCTAACACTAACCATAAGCTTAACACTAACTTTAACACTAACCCTCACGCTAACCCTAACCCTAACCGTAACCTTAACCCTAACACTAACACTTGATCTAACCCTTACTCTAGGTCTTACTCTAACCCTTACTCTAACACTTAATCTAACACTTGTTCCAGCACTTACTCTAACCTGAACACTAACCCTAATTCTAACCCTAACCTTATCCCTAACCCTAACACTTAATAGTAGTAGTAGTAATAGTTAGATAAGTAGTAGTAGTAGTAGTAGTAGTAGTAGTAGTAGTAGTAGTAGTAGTAGTTAGATAAGTAGTAGTAGTAGTAGTAGTAGTAGTAGTAGTAGTAGTAGTAGTAGTAGTAGTAGTAGTAGTAGTAGTAGTAGTAGTAGTAGTAGTAGTAGTAGTAGTAGTAATAGTTAGATAAGTAGTAGTAGTAGTAGTAGTAGTAGTAGTAGTAGTAGTAGTAGTAGTAGTAGTAGTAGTAGTAGTAGTAATAGATAAGTAGTAGTAGTAGTAGTAGTAGTAGTAGTAGTAGTAGTAGTAGTAGTAGTAGTAGTAGTAGTAGTAGTAGTAGTAGTAGTAGTAGTAGTAGTAGTAGTAGTAGTAGTAGTAGTAGTAGTAGTAGTAGTAGTAGTAGTAGTAGTAGTAGTAGTAGTAGTAGTAGTAGTAGTAGTAGTAGTAGTAGTAGTAGTAGTAGTAGTAGTAGTAGTAGTAGTAGTAGTAGTAGTAGTAGTAAGAAGAAGAAGAAGAAGAAGAAGAAGAAGAAGAAGAAGAAAGAAGAAGAAGAAAGAAGAAGAAGAAGAAGAAGAAGAAGAAGAAGAAAGAATATATTGCAACGCTACTTTATAATTTTAATATTAATATTATAAGGGTCACCGTCTTAGTTAAATCAATGGCCTTCGGGCTAACCATTTGTATGGATGACCAGAGGTCACTTGTAAAAGTAACTTCATTAAATCAAAGGCAAAGGCAGAAGAAGCAAGAGAAGGAAGAAGAAAGAGAAGAAGAAGAAGAAGAGAGAAGAAGAAGAAGAAGAAGAAGAAGAAGAAGAAGAAAAGAAGAAGAAGAAGAAGAAGAAGAAGAAGAGAAGAAGAAGAAGAAGAAGAAGAAGAAGAGAAGAAGAAGAAAGAGAAGAAGAAGAAAAAGAAAAAAGAAGAAAGAAGAAAGAAGAAGAAGAAGAAAGAAGAAGAAGAAGAAGAAGAAGAAGAAAAAAAAAAAGAAGAAAAAAAAAAAAAAGAAGAAGAAGAAGAAAGAAGAAGAAGAAGAAGAAGAAGAAGAAGAAGAAGAAGAAAGAAGAAGAAGAAGAAGAAGAAGAAGAAGCAGAAGCAGAAGCAGAAGCAGAAGCAGAAGCAGAAGCAGAAGCAGAAGCAGAAGCAGAAGCAGAAGCAGAAGAAGAAGAAGAAGAAGAAGAAGAAGAAGAAGAAGAAGAAGAAGAAGAAGAAGAAGAAGAAGAAGAAGAAGAAGAAGAAGAAGAAGAAGAAGAAGAAGAAGAAGAAGAAGAAGAAGAAGAAGAAGAAGAAGAAGAAGAAGAAGTTTAGTCTCTGTACAATTTTGTTCTCATTAAAAGAAGAAGAAGAAGAAGAAGAAGAAGAAGAAGAAGAAGAAGAAGAAGAAGAAGAAGAAGAAGATACTACTTGCGTAAGAAAGCAACAAAGTCAACAAACACAAAAGGGCGAGAAAGAAATGTGGTACCAGGTGGCAAAATTGCCTATTTTAATGATATCATCATTTGAAGGACATTTAAGCTTGGCAGAAGTACCACTAAAAAAATCACATAAAAAGCTATAAAAGAAACACATATGAAATCAGTAGAAAAGCATGCTTGCTGTCGGAAAACACTTTTATGCATAAAGTTGTATGTGAGGGAAAGCTGTTGCAAAAAAAAGGGAATAAAAAAGTTTTGTCCAAAAAAACCAAGCCGAGGTCAACTAAATTTGTGATTTTTATGCATAAAAGCATTTTGCATTCCTTGACTGACTTAGTAGTAAATTAAATTCCGCTGCACTGACTATTTTCAGACACTGAAACAGTTGATTGAGTGAGGAAAGTTGAATTAACACTAAGTCAAATTACAACTGCTGTCGTTGGCTCATGGAAACGACACTTGATCCAAACATGCATAAAAGTGCAACATTAATATTGACTAAACCTGCCACACAAGGATCAGCAGGAATTTTAATCCTGACCTAGGTCATTTGCAAATGCAATTTCTCCACTGAAAAAATTTTAATGTAAAAATTCTGACTGGTCGTGCCGTGCCGATCGTGAATCTTTTACCTCTGGCAAGAAGCTGTTGACTGAGTCGAGTCAGTGTCAAAATAGTCTCAAAATCCCCAACGAAGCGTGCCATCCAGGTTCTTGCACTGACTGCGAGTGCAGAGCTGCGCAAGGGCGGACGAAGTGATTGCTGGCTAGCAACTGCTTCCGACTCAGCGTCGGCGGCAGAGCCCTCCCAGTAATCTGAATACTTGTTATCGTCACTGTCTGAGGTACAATGTGAATCGCTGTGTGCAATTTCGTCTGTTTCATCTCCATCTTCAGCTGCGTCCAGCTCTGCTTCCCCTCGACGCTTGCGTCTTGGCCGCTGTCTCATTCTGGGACTCCTCGCCAGTGACTCTTCTACAGAGCAGTCCCCTGCCTTTGCATCTGCCGCAGACATTGCTGAATCTCTTATCTGCAAACTTGCCTGTGACAATTCCTGCTCTCCTTGCGATGCCTGTAGCTCCCTGTTCGCTTGCGAGTCTGCCTCCTGGGAATCTTGGAGCGGATCATCCATGACTCCTTCCTCAATCGCTGCGCGAACAGTGACAAGCCAGTTCAAAACCGAAAGGCGCTTGCAGCGCTGGATGTTTCTGTCGAACTGTGGAATCACATCAATCTTGACTTGCAACTTGATCTCGAATGGAACAAGCCTGTTCTTCATGTCATCCTTGGAATCCCAGTCTTCAGCTGCTCCAACAGGGTACATTCCCGCAGTTCCACCTTTAATGCTTAGTAAAAAATTGTACGCAGCCTCAACCTCTGGACCCCGGGGCTCAATCTTATGTCAGTCCTGGTTACGGGAGCTTTCGCACAGGTTTTCACGAGTGTGAGTCAGCAACAACAGCGTTTTCTGTACATATTGAAGATCAAACCGCATGGGGTTGCTCAAAGAATGCATCGCAACGAGCGCTGAGATTCGCTTCACATTTTTCTTCAGAGAACATCCTGGGGTCATGCTGAAACGCTCGCCAAGCTGGGTGATTCACACTTCGCCAGTACTTCAACAGAAGCAGGTGCAACGTCAGGACATGTGTGTACTCGTTGGCTTTGAAATGCAACAACACATGCAAAGCTCTGTGCAAGCGTCAAGTCACTTGGTAGACCTTGTCATCCAGAGGTGTTTTTTGCGACTCCGTCGGCCGTGCCACGACGCAAACGTAGACATCCACCTCCTGAGCCTTCCAAAAGCACTGGTAGCAAGAAGCAAAAGTCGTCCCCTGCCCCTTTCAGTCCTCCTTCTTCCGTTCCTCCTCCTCTTCCTAATGTGGAGTCTGATCCTTCCTCCTCCTCCTCCTCCTCTTCTTCTTCTTCTTCTTCTTCTTCTTCTTCTTCTTCTTCTTCTTCTTCTTCTTCTTCTTCTTCTTCTTCTTCTTCTTCTTCTTCTTCCTTCTCCTCCTCCTCCTCCTCGTCTTCCTCACCACCATCACCATCACCATCACCATCACCATCAACATCAACGTCAAAGTCATCGGCACAATCACCGTCATCAGAACCATCACCATCACCTTCACCTTCACCATCACCTTCGCCATCACCATCACCATCATGTTGGCTTTCTCATTCTCTTTCTCCGCTTCCTTCTCAACTTCCTCATCATTCTTTTTCTCCTTTCTCACACTATGCAAGATTTGGCTATGGGATCCCTATATATAATTTTTTCCAACCAGTTCGTCCTCTTTCTTCTTTTCCTCCTCCTTCTTCTTCTTCTCCTTCTTCTTCTCCTTCTTCTTCTCCTCCTTCTTCTTCTTCTTCTTCTTCTTGTTCTACTACGACTACTACTACTACTACTACTACTACTTCTTCTTCTTCTACTTCTTCTTCTTCTTCTTCTTCTACTTCTTCTTCTACTTCTTCTTCTACTTCTTCTTCTACTCCTACTTCTACTCCTACTACTACTACTACTACTACTCCTACTACTACTGTGCAGCTTGTACTGTCTCCTGACTTTTACTACTTCGAAAAAAACATCAACTTATCAACTGTGTCTCATTTTCTGCAGAGGTGCATCGAACATAGAGTTACTATGGAAAACATAGAAATAGAAACACGTGTTGATTTCCATGACAGGCGACACAGAGAACTCGGGAAACGAATCTTACGGTTCGCTACATCAATGCCCGGGGTAAAACAAAAAATGGAGGAACTCTATCACGAGGCACCAGAGGGCGATTAAGCCAGGACTGCTTGGATACGCAAATGATCAACGTTCACCAATATACTTGAGGTTTGTTATCTATTTATCTATCTATCTACTATGTATCTATATCTATCTATCTATCTATCTATCTATCTATCTATCTATCTATCTATCTAATAGTATCTATCTATCTATCTATCTATCTATCTATCTATCTATCTATCTATCTATCTATCTATCTATCTATCTATCTATCTATCTATCTATCGTATGAAGTAGGTAGGCAGATAGGAAGAAAGAGAGAGAGAGAGAGAGAGAGAGAAAGAGAGAGAAAGAGAGAGAAAGAGAAAGAGAAAGAGAGAGAGAGAAAGAGAGAGAGAGAGATAGATAGAGAGAGAGAATGAGAGAGAGAGAGAGAGAGATACATACATGCATACATACATACATGCATACATACATACATGCATACATACATACATACATACATACAGACATAAGTACATACATACATACATACATGCATGCATACATACATACATACATACATACATACATACATACATACATACATACATACAAGTTTGTTGTGCTGCTTTGCTTTAGCAACCGCTGAGAAAGGTGGCATCTGACGCGATGAAATGGGAGCAAGCAAGAAAACGTGAGCGAGAGAAGAAGCCTGAGAAAAGTACCTCCCATGACAAACAGCTTGAC
>WBZZ01004504.1:50000-67500 GCA_019918135.1 Paulinella micropora
TCAAGAAAATCAAGCCCATCAGGAAGCTCTGTGTCAACCCCTTCCAGTCGAAGCAGGAAGAGGAAGGAGAAAAGTGGTGAAGACCTCAACTTGACTCCTGACACTAGCAAACTTTCTCCTGCAGTCAAGAAATCAAAGAAAATGAAAGGCAAGGCAAAGTTCGGCAAAAACGTGACCGAAAAAGACAAGCAAGCGCAAGAAGAAGCCAAGTACCAAGAAGGTAAAACCTCATTTGAGCCTGGCTGTACTTGTGACTTTTATGCATAAAAGTGTCATGTGTTGTTCAGAAACGAGGACCTTAGGTCCAGGCAGCAACCCAAGACATCTCTTCGCTCTCGTACGACAACGTTGAAGTTCTGCCAGACGAGATTGCGGGTGCTCCGCACAAAGGAGTCATCGACCGTTCGCTGGACGAACACCATGTTGGCGAACTCATGAACAATTTCTACACGAGTGGAAAACCCAACGACAAGATCGAGTGGGTGGGTTGGCTGCAGGACACCAAGGACAATGTTACCTTTGAAAAAGATTTTGGCTTGGACAACGAGGACAACGACTTGATGGAGCCTCCTGCTTTCTGCGACCGAGACACTGTCAATGAATGGACGAAAAAGTGGAAAGCTGCGGGCCTCATCGACTGCAAGGGCGGCAAACTGGACTGGAACAACATTCCGTTGGACAAGCGTACGGAGCTGCAAACGTTTCTGAGTGACAAGATGAAGGAAGGCAAGCTGCCCATGGAGGCGTTCGTGGGCCTTCACACCTCCAACGCAATTCAGCGCTTGCATCGAATCCACCCCACGCAGCCGTTGTGGCAAGTCATCAAGATGTCGAAGCTTCGATTCGTGAGATGGAATGAGAAAGGTCGGCGTGCAGTGAGTCTGTTGGGTGCCTACGAGAATCGCGTGGCGCAGACGCAACGCAAGAACACGTTTGGGGAGAACGCCATCGCCGCCCAACCAAGGCTACCTTGCGATTTTGCGGCTCAAGGATCAATCTCCCAAGTCGATTCAAAAGTTTTTGGGTACTTGGAAGCAGGAGTTTGCTCTTTCCCGCAAGATCAATCAAGCTACCTTCAATTCGATGTGGACGTACGTGTCGTCTCACACAGGCGATCTCTGGAAGATGCGGAAGCAGCTTCTTTCCCGCCATGGAATTCGCGAAGACATGGACAAAGCCATCATCGACAGCATCAACGAACTGCACTGGATTCGAAAGGACAAGCCTGGCCTGTTGCAGGAAATGCAAGCTCTTGTGAAAAGGCTCTCTGAGTGCAAGTTGAAGCAAGTCAACAGCATCATGAAGGAGTTTTTTGTCAATCAGAAGCAGTACTGCTGCTACCACAAGTTGAAGGAGGACATTGTTGCCCTGGCCCAGTCCATGAACATGTTTCAACTCGAGGGAGTTCTCATCAATGAGACTTGGGAGGAACTGTGCATCTTGGTTCCGCAATTGAACACTGAAACTGCGCGCAGGACCATGATGGCAACTGTCGATTTCCTGTACAAGTCGGCCGTCAAGGCCCGCAAGATTCCTGAAGCGCTCAGGAAGCAAGTGCTCGTCTGGTTCGAAGTGACGAAAGTGCGTTTGAAGACGGGAAAAGAGGCCGACCCAGATGCCCTTCAGATCTAGTCGTCACCTTGTACTTTTATGCATAAAAGTGTCATGTTTGGTTTTGCCTGTGCAGGCTGAAACGGAGTTGGAAACTGGCAACGCAAGGAGCATGATGGGCGACATGTTCAAGATGGCAAGTCTTCTTCCATCTAACTCTGCATTTGGTCACCTAGCTTTTTCCGCAGTCATGACATTTATGCATAAAAGTGTCACATTCAGTTCTTGCCAGTCCTGGCCTTTCACGTTTTTTCTGGTTGTTTTTTGGCTGTGTTTGCAGACTGCCTGTACGCGGACTTGCCATACAACATTTCGGAATTAGTGGATGATCAGGAGGAGATCCACGAAGAGAAAGTCAAGACCTTGCTGAACGCATTCAGTGTCGTTGGCAACTCTGAGAAGAGGGCTGTTGTCTTCCACTGCCACCCTTCACAGTACAACATGCTGGTGGAGGCTCTTTCAGTGACTGGGTACCAGACGATTGAAACGGTGTACTGGTACAAAAAGAATCACAACTACGTGGGAGATGTCCAGAAGTGGATCAAGGCTGTTGAGATGATGTTGGTGGCCTTCAACCCGAAGCAAGCCTCCTTCACCCTCAACCTCGACCCGAACCCCATCAACCGTCACAACATCTTCGTCGTCGAGGTACCGGTCAAGAAACAGCGCCATTCCTCCGACGGAGCACGCGTGAACGTCTTCGAGAAGCCGACGGAGCTGTCGAAGCAGATTTGGTCAAGCATTCTTCCTCCTCTGAGCAATGTTCTTGTTGCCTGCATGGGTTCGGGTTCAGAGGTAATCGGAGCTTTGGAGGCAGACATGCGAGTTACAGGAATCGACATCGATGCAAAGCAGGTTGAATTTGCGAAGGCTTGTGTCAAGGCGTTCGTGAACCCGGGCACCAAGAAGGGCAAGAAGAAAAAGGCTACCGCTGACGACGAAGTTGAGGACGACGACGAGGTGGTGGAGGAAAGTGACCCAGGCAAAGTCAACAAAGTTCTTGCAAAAAAGGGCACGTTGGCGAAAGTGACAAGGGCGCGACCAAGGCGATCTGTTTCACTTGCAAGCTAACCATGGACCTCGAAGAAGATGACGTTGTGCACTGCAAACAGGACAACCACTACCTGCATGGACCGTTGTACGTGCCCAATATGTCGTCTTCCTCCGGTACCGCACCTCCGTGTTCGATCGTTTGCTTCGACTCCGTCCTCAACGGCTGTGTCAAAAACGACAGCTTCTCCATTCATGGGCACTTCTGCAACGACGCGTGCCACCAAGTGGCACAACAATCAGGCTGCACTTCTTGCCCCTACTCAGCAGGCTTCGGAGTAACTTTTCAGGGTGTTTTACGGGAGTCAATCCCATGTATGCATAAAAGTGAGCATGGTTGGAAATTATTAAATTGAACTTTTTTACTCTAGTTTTTGTTTGTACATTTTAAACCTGCACCCGGCGTAGCTTCTGGCGCCTCATCCTTTAATTCCGACCCCTGTGTGAGTGGTTTGGGATGCCCACATGTGTGACTTTTATGCATAAAAGTCACAGCTACTTGGAGCAATTCCAAACCTTTCATGGCTCGTGTCCAACTGCTCAAACCTACTTTGCGCCACCCTTGTTCTTGTGGTCACCGGTTTTTCTAAGCTTTTCTGCTAGCGATTACATATATTTTTGCATGTAAAAACATACATTTTAGTGATACTTCTGCGTGACCAGGTTAAGTGACAACTACTGAGATTTAATTTATTATATAATCTAGATAATCATTAATCTAGTTAATACCAGTTAAGTTTTTATTATTATTCGTAAGATGTTATTCCAGATGGAACAGACCTGAACATAGGGTAATGCCATTATATCATAGTACTAGTAGTACCGGGTGGGCCGGCATACTACATCAAGGGGAGCTTGTGAAGATAACTAGATGATGGGATTAATACAACCGGTATATATATTAGTTAATATTAATAGTTAGTAGTATGGAAAAAGAGATATTTACTAGTGTGGGTGGCATTGGTGCCACCAATGCAAATATTATTATGCACTGTGACGGTGGCCATGGATATAACTTTTATGACTTAGAGACCTGCAACTGCTGATAGTGTTTCGTTTGTTTGGCGGGCTTTTGTCTGTAAGAATTGAATTACATATTGAAGGACGTTTGGAGCTGGTTAGCTAGTCAACTGGAGACGCCTGGGAGATGTTAAATCTGCTTCTAATCTTCTAATCCATGGATAATTTATTAATTAATAATAGTATTTAGTCATACCGGCCCACCCCAGTTAAATCTCCTTCTAATCTTCTAATCAATTGATAATTTATTAATTAATAATAGTATTTAGTCATACCGGCCCACCCCAATGACAATTACCTATTTTTACCTATATCACTCTAAGTGTAACGGTGAATTTAATGCTTTGGCGGTCTGGGGTTGTGGTGTTCAGTCACGTGTCATTATTCAAATATCTAAGTAAAAGTAAAATACGACCCTCTCGTCCAGGGGTTATGGGCCTTGGCAGCGCTAAATTCTGGAGCACTGCAAGCAAGGAAGAAAGAAGACCATCGCCAACCTGGGAGGCGACTGTCAAAAGGGTTGGTGCCACTCCAAAATTGGCACACAAAAAGGGAAGCTTCGCAACCCTGTGGCTCGTTTTTGAACGCATTGTACCTATCCCCGTTTTGGTTAGGTGACCGCGTCGTGGGACAACTTGAAGGCAAGCACATCAGGCACAACAACTGGTCTGCAACAACTAAGGCAAAAAGCAAAAAGGACAGACAGCCTCTAAGACCTCAGACTCATGAGTGTTAGTACTCTAAGAGGCACTTTCAAAAACAAAGGCAGTATGACGGGAAAAGGACAATATGACGGGAGAACCCCGTTCAAAGCGTTTCAACGAGAGATGGTTTTGGCCCTAGGGGCAAAAGGACTCAAGGGGGCATTAAAGACCCCAAGAACACATTAAGTTAGTTCATGAGAGTAATGTGAGTGCGTTGCACAGCAAAGGAAAGAAAGTCCGCAACTACATTGTGGAGGTGGGGAGAGAGAGCAGGAAAGCAATCAGCGAGAGAGAGAGAGAGAGAGAGAGAGAGAGAGAGAGAGAGAGAGTAAAGATAGGGTTGAGAGAGGAGGAAGAGGAAGCTGAGTTAGACTCAGAGTCAGGATCAGACAGGGAAAATCTTACCTCTTATTTTACTGAGACAGAAAGACAGCCTACGTTAGGGGGAGATAGTGGTGAGAGTGAGCAACAAAAGGGAGGAGAAGAGCAGGTGGAGGAGAGGGGGAGAGTGAATAGTCAGCTTCATCTACTTATTCCACACCAGCAACGACAACGATCAGGACGAAGAGCAAGGAGCAAGTAGAGGAAAAAGAGAAGGAAGACAGAATGATAGTAGCATATGAGGAGAGTTTGGAGCATGAGATGAAAAGACAGAGAGAGGAAGCTTTTTCGTTTGTTTTTGATAAGCTAGCAGGTAAAGCCAAGAGGAGCGTGGCAGATTTGGTGAGAGACACCTCACCAGACTTTGCTCAGAACTTGCACACTGTGTGGGCAAGACTAACCAAAAGGTTTGGTAAGGTGAGTGAGGAAGATGTGCAAGATAAAATAAATGCGATGAATGCATGGGGTGTGATTATGCTCCGCAGTTTGATGCGTTTGTTGCGTTAGATGAAGAGCTAAAGGCAGGCCATAAAACACCTCACAGAACAATGGAAATAATAATCACTAATGCCTTGCAAAACCCTGAGTATGCATCAGAGGGGTGAGAAAGGATTGGGGAGGATGGATGAGCATGCTGAAGATGAATCAGAAGCAGCATGCATGGTCTTTTGAGGAATGGTGGGAGGAGTTGGAAGAAAGAGCGTGGAGATAGATACAAAGAGAGAGAGAACAAGATGAAGAAAGAAAAAGCACACGCAGGAAAAGATGCCAACAAAAGAGAGGAAGGGCAGAGAGGTGTGTATTTTGGGTTTCAAAGAGAAAGTGGATGCAAGTGGGGGGATGAGTGTCGTTTTGCTCATACAGAGGGGTCGGTCACTATGCATAGGGTGCCTGGGGTGTGTTACCTGTTTGAACAATCAGGCAGCTGTGATGGATCTAACTGTAGGTTTAAACACACCACCACTAATAAGAAAGGGGGAGGGAAAGGAACAGGAACGAGAAAGAAGACGTGGAAGAAAGGAGAGAAATGTTTCAACTGTAACATGGAGGGGCATGTGTTCTCCGCATGTGAGAAGGAGTGCAGGATGTGTGGGGGTGAGCATAGACTGCATGAATGTGAAGAGATGAAGAAGGCGAGAGAAGAGCCAGGTGAGAAGGAAGAACCGAGAGAGAAGGAAAAGAGAGGAAAAGTGGAACATGGAAAGTTAGGAAGGGGGAGTAAGTCAGACACTTCTGACACAGATAGGGGGAGTGAGTCAGACACTGATAAGGAAGGTGAGAAGGTGAAAGCATTAAAAAGGACGAGGAGATTTTTGACAGGGCGAGACAGAGTAGGCATGGTAAAGGAGAAGGCCCACATGGGCAAAGTGATGGTAGTACAAGAGAGAGAAGTATTTCGTCAATGTGAGGGGCGAGTGTCAGGTGGACAGCAATGTTTTGTACGCACACATGACATGGAGAGTGAGAATGTGTTGTTGCGAGAGGCAGCTTGTGGTTTGTTGAGAGGGCGATTTTGCGGGCTGCATACAGATCAGGAAAGAGAGAGTGAGAGGGAAAGCTTAGTCCCAGTGATGGGGGAGCAAAACATAATTAACCACCTAAGCCGTTAGTTGAGAAGGAGAAGAAAGAGAAGGAGAAGCGCTCAAAGCGCAGAAGCAAGAAAAAGAAGGGGAAAGGAAAGGCTGAGTCCAGTCAGAAGAGCCCAAGGAAAGGGAAAGGTTATTTTATGGAGTCGGGGAACCAAGGTGACTCTAACGACGACGACCAACGCGACGGGCGTGTGGGAGGCAGCGAAAGCGACAGCGGCGTAGATGCGGACCCGGAGCGGCGATTCCAGCTGGTGGAGCGTGCGGTGCGGCGCAAGTGGTTCCACGACCTGGGCGGACGACTACAGCGTCGGCGAGATGGCGGATGGGAGCCGGGAAGTTAAGGGACCCGGCGGCTTCATTGAAGCAAGAGAATGGGGGAGCGCGCGGTGGGCGGCGCAACAACTGGACTTTTTGATTACTGCGTCAGCATAAGTTAAGTTGGTTAGAGGGATAGAAAGTTAGTATTGCGTTAGTGCATATAGTTGTTAGTACGGCTCCGGTAATTTCTGAATAGGGCTACACATATTTACCATCATATATACAAGGTTAGTAGCATAAGGTAGATGGGGCCGTTATTCCTAAATAGGGGTAGCAACAAAAATATTATTGGGAAAATTTTTACTTTGGGAAATAAAACTTTACTTTGCTCACATTTGGATGATACCACTGGATACCACCTTTGGGTTTTTTTTATCTGATTATATTAATGTAAAATTTATTATGCATTATTAGTTTTTAGTTAAAATTTTCAAAATCCGACAGGCGTTACAAACCTTGGTCAACTGCTTTCATAATGACTTCCTGCTGCGTTGCTTCGTACTTGATGTCAGCGGCGGTAGAGAGTGCCACGGTCACTGTGTTGTTTTTCTTTAAGTTTTATTTATTATCAAATAACTTAGAAACTAAGGTGTGATTTATGAACTTTATTCAATAGTTTAATTTTATTTTAAAAATTTTCAAAATTCTGAAAATGTAACTATTATTCAACAATATAAATCTAGTATTTTAATGTTTTCAAATCTAGTCACTTTTTTCACTTTGACTAATTGTTATTAATATTACCTGCACGTTGCTTTAAAGTTATTGTATCTCTTTGGATACCACTTCCGTGTTATCTCTTTGAGACCTTTTCCATTATATCTCTTCTGCTTCCCACTCAGGCTCTACGAGTGGCAGGTATTCTATTAAAACAGTGTTTGCGTAAAAATAAAGTTTCAATTGCTATTAATGATGATTTTACAACTTAAATAAGTATTATAAATCTGTAATGCTTATTGTAACAAGTTTTTTACAATTTATATTAAATTCAAAAATGTGACATTCAGAATCCTCGTCTGCATACATATTACAGTATGTGATTCGGAAGTTCCGACTCCGCGGTAAGTCACTGCATTAACAACAACGACAACAACAACAACAACAACAACAACAACAACAACAACACGTACGACGACGACAATAACAACACGTACGACGACGACGACAACAACGCGTACGACAATGACGCGTACGACAACGACAACAACAAAAACAACAACAACAACAACAACAACAATGACGACGACGACGACGACGACGACAACAACAACAAAAACAAAAACAACAACAACAACAACAACATTTGGAATAGAAATTTCCTTTTTGTTCGTAACGAATCCAAAAAAAAATTCGCCTCCGGCGGCCGCGGGGCCCTCCTGCGGAGAATAAATACCAACAACAACACCAACAACACAAACAACAACACCAACAACAACACCAACAACAACACCGACAACAACACCAACAACAACACCAACAACAACACCAACAACAACACCAACAACAACACCAACAACAACACCAACAACAACACCAACAACATGTACAACAACAACAACAACAACGTTTTAAGTTTTATTATTTTTATTAAATTGAACAACACAACAACAACAACAACCACAACATGTATGACAACAACAACCACAACATGTATGACAACAACAACAACAACAACAACAACAACAACAATATTTATTACATGATCCTACAACTGTTGTATTATTATTTTAAATTTTACAACAACAACAACAACAACAACAACAAGAACATGTACAACAACAACAGCGAAGGCCGATAGCCACGCACCATCTTGCACTTAATAATTATTTTGTTAAAATTTTTGATTAGTAAATTTAACAACAACAACAACAACAACAACAACAACAGCAGCAGCAGCAGCAGCAACAACAACAACAACGAAAACACTTTTCTGGAAGTGGCGTATATCTGGGGTATACACATACGAGTCGAAAGCCACACACTAACTTGCCACTGGTTTAGTTAATATTGTTTTTTATATTAATTACATTGCTCTGTAACTGTTGTATTATTATTAAATTTTACAACAACAACAACAACAACAACAACAACAACAACAACAACAACAACAACAACAACAACAACAACAACAACAACAACAACAACAACAACAACAACAACAACAACATGTCTGCCTCTCTCACTTCCTTTCCTCCTCTCCCTTCCCTGTTGTTGACCACTATAGTGCACGTCCTCTGGCTCTCTTTTCCTCTTTCTATATTTTCTGTTTTTGAGCCTCTGGATCATATAGTGCAGTGAGCAAGCTCTGGCGTCTCGAATGGGCACGATGACTGGATTATTTTCCGGAAGTGGCGTATATCTGGGGGTATACACATACGAGTCGAAAGCCACACACCAACTTGCCATTGGTTTAGTTAATATTGATTAATCTTAATATTAATTAGATTGCTCTGCAACCGTTGTATTATTATTATCATGAAGTTTTACAACAACAACAACAACAACAACAACAACAACAACAACTTAACAGCATTCGGAAATAAAATTTTCATTTTTTCATAAGGAATCCAAAAAAAATTTCGCCTCCGGCGGCCGCTCTAGGCCGCGGGCCTCCCTTCGGGAGCAACAGTCTCGGCCTGATGGCCTCGTGTGTCACATATGGTAGCATAACTCGCTGTAAACCGCAATGTCAGACCTAGATCAGGCTTGTTGTGGTTGTCGTTGTGGTTGTTGTGATATCTGTTGTGGCTGTTCTTGGTTGTTGTTGGTACCGGTACCGGTTGTTGACGTTAATGTGGGTTGCTGTTGGTTCCTGGTACCGGTTGTTAGAAGATGATTACACTTTTCATAGGGTCATTTTCAAGAAAATGCCCTCTATGAAAAGTGTCCTACAATCCCAAATCGCCATTTTTTAACAACTAACGAAATCAAAGAGAAATCAAGAAAGAAAGCAAAAAGGAAGCAAGAAATTACCTGTTAGCAGACACCACCACCCACCTCCATAGAACAAACCTACCCCATTAGTAGGGTTTTTTAAAAGTAATGCAGCTATCGCAGTAGGCGATATTATTGTTATTTAGTGTTTAAAAACACAGTATATAAGACAGGCTAGTGTTAGACCCTACCTGCCAAGGGGTCATTCCGTGGACATAGGTTGTTGTTGTTGTAGTTGTTGATGTTGTTGTAGTTGTAGTTGTAGTTGTTGTTTTTGTTTTTGTTTTACGAATAAGATTGCTTCATCCAATCTCTTTCGCTTATTTGTAATCAACATCAAAACATCGGTTATATTATTTGCGGTTGTTATTCCTGCCTTTATGTTTAGACCTTTGTTTATCCAACTATTGTATTTAGTCATTTCTTGTATTAAGAATGATGATTGTTTTGTTGCTTGCTTTGAAACAGCAACATATGCTCTTGCTTGTTTTAGTTTTTTATGTGTTTATGTAGTTTTATCTCTTGATTATTTTTTTCTTTTTTTTCTTCAAGAGACTTTATTTGTTTATCAATTGATTTATTTTCCCCAATCAATTTTTCCAACTGCCCTTCTTGAATAAAAAGGTCGTTTATCAGCCTCCTCTTTTTTACTCTTAGCTCTACATCTTCATCACTTTCTGGGGCAGAACGATGAGTGAGTGCTATTGAAATTGTTGTCCATTTTTTGTAGTTTTTTGTGTGGTAAAGTAGTGGTTTTGACAGAGATAAAAGTTGTCCACGTAAGACTGTATTCCCGAATGCTTTCGTGCTGGTGAAGTTGGCTGCCAACCCCCTGAATACCTTTTTTGATATTTGGGCCGACTACCCGACCGCATTTTACGATAAAATTCCCTATTTGTCCCCTAAATAAAAAAAGGAAATTGCTAAAAAACTGACAGCCTAAACCGAAACTGGGGTCTTGTCGGTCTCATTCCCTCAAAATCTCCCAAGGGAAAAAGTGGCGAAGATGGAGGAGGTTGTTAAGGCCCTACAAGCACGGCTGGAAGATGAGAGCGAGGACGAGGAGCAAGACGACCCAACCCCTGATGTCGCCCCCGCTGTCGCCCCAGCTGTCGCCAACCCTGAACCAGCCAGAGAACGATGGATTGATGACATCAGACAAGTAAGATTGGATAAGGAAGAAGACGAATTCGTCGTGAAGATCCATAAAAGTTTTCTTAAATCAATCAAAGAAGTTAAGATGAGTAGGGACGGGAAGGAGTTCAAGATGGAAGCTGGCTTTCTATTTCGCTCGGCAAGCATAGACGATGGTGTTAAGAACCCGTCAAGTCAGAAATATTTTTTAGTCGGGGACGCTGAGGATAAAGTGTCTGTCTTTCCATCGCTGACTTCAATCCATAAAAAATACAAAAATAATATGAATGCGATTATGTTCATCTTGCCAGTGTGGGAAATTGGAGACGTGTTATTCGTAGAGCTTAATAAAAATCTTTCTTTCTCACAAATCTAGTATTACTTTTGCTTTTCTTTCTCTTTTACTAGTTCGTATGTTCTCAGGTTGAATATCTTCCCGATTAATAATTCCTTCGTTTTCTTTTCTTTTGTTAAATCTTTGACTTGCTCGTTAATTTGTTTTTCTTCATCAACCTGACGGTCAAATTTAGTCTTTAATCATTTACGAGGACTGACTAGCTCATCTGAATTTAATATTAATTTGAAGCCCTTTCTTCCAACGACGGTGTAAATTTGCTTACTATACTGCTTACCCCCCTTTGAAAATAAATTTCGTTTCAGCTCACGACGGCGGACTTTATCACCCTTTTCAAATTCGTCTATTAAATGATCGCGGTCAATCCGTTGTTTATTTTTATTCACTCCCTTAAATACATCTATCGGCTTAGCTTGAATTGTTCTATGAAAACGGGTATTGTAAGCATCCACCATATCATAAATATAAGTAAACCAGTCAAAGTTTCCATTAGTTTCAAATAGTATGTCAAGCCACCTTCTAATAGTTCTAATAACTCTTTCAACAATAGCAAGTGCCCTGTGGTCGCCCACTTCAACCGTCCGATGCTCAATATTGTTTTCTCTAAAATAATCCTTAACCGCTCCTTTATATTCACTTCCGCTGTCGGTTGCAATGCTCTTGGGTGTATATGGTATTGACTTCAAAGCTAAATAAACTTCCTTAGCCGTTTTATTTTTAAGCGGTTTAGTTATTAAAAATCTGCTGTGAGTGTCTATCCAAAACAACATCCAAGCATAGTTTTTATTTCCCTCCTTATCTTTAAGTTTTGACATATCGGCTAAATCTACGAAAACTTGTTTAAGCGGTTTATCAGACCATATCGTATTCCATTTATCCGTTGGTAATCTTTTTTGGTAATGAATTTCTAATGCTTGTTGTTCCTTTCTTTCATCTTCGTCCTCCACAACTTCATCTGTACTATTTTGTGTGTTTCCTGGATTGCTATGTTTGTAATCCATCCGTCCTATATTAATAATAATATAATTTGTTCAATTCTTCAAACAGCGGATCCGTATAATCCGATTTTCCACAACTTCCAAATGTTTTATATTCAAGGTAGTTAATAAAAGCATCATCAACAACTGGGTCAAATTTTGGGTATTGACAAAACATACATCTCCTCGCCATATTGCTGTGAATACAGTAATGAATAAATTTAAAGTCTTTCCGTTTTCGGATATTAACTCTACACGGCAGACATATACGGTAAGTTCGTCGTCCATCATAAAATAATGACATAGGCTTTTCACGGCGACAATATCCGCATTTCTTAATCATTAATATTTAATGACACCTAATGTTTTATCTTTATATCTTACTCTTTCTTCTTTTTCTAGTTCAAAACAATAATAAGAACAAAACTCATACATATAAAACCAATCAAAGCTGTCGTCAATTGCTGTAATCTGTCTGTTAGCTAAACACAGAGTTAATCCACACACATAGCAACTATTGAAGTCGTAATCACGATGATTATATAAATACTCCATAATGTGTAAACGAACATCTAACGGCAGGTTTTTTATCTTATTCATCTATATTAAAACTTTAAAAAATCTTTGAAACATCATTGTTTTCTTTTTTTGGTTTCTCGGGTTGTTGGTTATAAACATTAACTGATATGTTTGATTCCTTACCTTTACCCTTCTTAGGCTTAGGCTCTTCCTCTTCTTCCTCACTTTCGCTTTCGCTGTCCTCGCTTTCTTCTTCCACTTTCTTTTTTACCACTTTCTTTTGGGGTTTCTTTTGCTTAGTCTTAAATCTTCATTTTGGATATTTTATCCGCAATGAGGTCAACAAAGTCCCGTTCAATATGCTCCTCATCAGAACTGCTTTCTTCAATCGGCTCACCATACGCTTCTGTGAGCGTAGCTCCGCAGTCTCTGCCATCAATCATATCCTTAGCCAACTGCTTCTTAGTAATGTGATCCATCTTTTCGTCGGCCGTCATTTCTTTCACATTCTTCGCCTCTTCCTCAGCGAGTAATTCCTTAGCCCTTTCAATCTTTCTTTGCTTAGCCTGTTTCTTCTTCGCCTCCAAACCTTTTTCAAGGTTCTTCATCGCAACCTCTCTATTACCTCTCGGCATTTTATGACTTGTTTATATTATCGTACAAAATAATATTATTTAGTTTTTATTAATAAACAATTTCTTAACACATATAATAATGAGTCAATTCAAAAGTTTATTAGGCCTTAATGAGTTGGCTGTTGATACTAGTCTAAATATAACCAACTTAGACTTAACAAATACTAATATTATCGGCTTAAATACAGATAGGGTGCCAGAAGATGCCGACACGATAAATCTTTATTATACTGACGGGCGATTTGATACACGACTGGCTACCAAAAGCACGGCGGACATCAAAGAAGGAACAAATCAATATTATACTGATGGGCGATTTGACACAAGATTTTCTAATAAAACAACTGCAGACTTAAAAGAAGGCACCAATTTATATTATACCACAGCGAGAGCAAATACAGATTTTGATGCTAGGCTTTATCAAAAACGACCACCGACTTAAAAGAAGGCACTAATTTATATTATAACACAGCGAGAGCAAATACAGATTTTGATGCTAGGCTTTTATCAAAAACGACCGCCGACTTAAAAAAAAGGCACTAATTTATATTATACCACAGCGAGAGCAAATACAGATTTTGACACACTGCTAGCGACTAAATCAACCAATAACTTAGCCGAGGGGACGAACCTTTATTATACCAATGCGAGGTTTGATACACAATTAGCTACTAAATCAACTAATAACTTAGCAGAGGGAACTAATTTATATTACACCACCGCAAGGGCTAATACGGACTTTGACACACGGCTAGCAACTAAATCAACTAATAACTTAGAAGGCACTAATTTATATTACACCACCGCGAGGGCTAATACAGACTTTGATACACTGCTAGCAACTAAATCAACCAATAACTTAGCTGAGGGACGAACCTTTATTATACCACCGCAAGGGCGAATACAGACTTTGATACACGGCTAGCAACTAAATCAACTAATAACTTAGCAGCTCGTGCTCGCCCTCAGCAAGCGCCGGGACCGGCGCAAGCTCGACCTGGGCGCCGACACGGACGAGACCGCGGACCTGTGGGACGAGTACATGGCCGACGACCTGACGCGGCAGCTCGTGGCCTGGTCGCCGCTCGACGGGCGCCAGGCCTGCGCCAGCGCGCAGGCCCAGCACTGGGCCGACACGCTGGCGCACGGAGCCCCGCCGGCCTGGCTGCTGGCGCTGGACCGCGTGACCTTTGGCGGCGACCGCATTTCGCCGGGGGACCGGCCGCCGGCCGGGCGGCTCGCGGCCGTGGGCAGCACGGCCGCCATGCACCGCTGGCTGCAGGACGCGGGGTTGGCCCCCGGCTGCCCGGCTACCCGACGTGCGACGACGTGTGCGCGCCCGACCGGACCAGCGCCAAGCACCAGGCCACGCGGGCGGAGCGCGGCTACCCGACGCAGTGGCAGTGGGACCCGCCCTGCCGCACGCTCGGCGGCGGCAACTACAGCGCCAGCGCCGAGAGCGCCGCCTGCCGCGGGCCGGACAGTGCCGTACCGGGCCCGGCGTCCATGTACCCGCGCTCCTTTGCGAGCGACAACGATACACGGCTAGCAACTAAATCAACCAATAACTTAGCTGAGGGGACGAACCTTTATTATACCACCGCAAGGGCTAATACGGACTTTGACACACGGCTAGCAACTAAATCAACTAATAACTTAGCAGAGGGGACTAATTTATATTATACGACAGCCAGAGCCAATACAGATTTTGATACACGGCTAGGAACAAAATCAATAGATGCTTTAAGTGATGTAGTAATAACGACACCAGCGAATGGTCAATTATAATTGTATAATGGAACAAACTGGGTAAATTCCACTGGGTCATTATCTTTCCTTGCTCGATGTCGGGCGATATTAAACTGGGTGCTTCAACTTTTACTATGTATTCAGGCCCGCAGAATATGACAACTAACAACTCGGCTGGTTTCGTTGCTTCTGCTTCTTCTGAATACGATGCGGCATATCTGGCTTTTAATGCCAACCAGAACGATTATTGGTCTAGCAACTTTCACTACAACGATGCGACAGGAGTTTATTGAAGAGCTCCAGCAAACACGAATACATTTTCTGGAACAGCATACACGGGCGAACACATAAAAATAGATTTGGGAGCCATATACAGGATAAAAAAATATTATGTTAGGTCTTCGTCTGCTAATTATATTGAAATGAGACCGAGCATTTGGTTTGTGGGTAAGCACTGACAACATTACTTACACATTATGGGACAGCAGGAATGGCGAGGCTTGGGCTTCACAGACAACTAAATCGTATACACCTGCTTCAAATGCTTCTGCTAGATATATCATACTCGTGGCAAACAAGGCGGGAAGTGGAGGAACTTCATTTAGAAACCAAGTCCGTATAGCCAGTCTGTATTTTGATTATGAAACCTTTAATTATGACATAACATTGATAGAAATATGACGAGCGACACATTAACAACAAGCGGAGCTATATCAGCAAGTGGCTTAATAAACGCGAGTGCGGGATTAACAGGAACCACATTAACAGCCAGCGGATTGATAACGGCAAATGCGGGAGTTGATATGAAAAGCCAAAGCATAACAAACTTAGCCCTCCATCAGCTTCAGCAGACGGGCGACAAAAGGTTATGTAGATACATTAGACGGGCAGAATGTAAAATTAACAGGAGACCAAGCAATAGCAGGAACGAAAGAATTTAGCGGAAAATTGGCGACTTCATTAGGTGTCCCGTGTATAGTAGGTAGGAATTCAAAGGGGACAGGTGCAACAGGAGGTTTAGAATTATATGGAACCAACAATAATATGAACGGATCGCACATACAAGCATTTGTAAATACATCTGTTTATCCTGTATTTCAACAATTAAACTGGGGGCAAGACAATATTGCTTTAAGTTTTGATTCTTATTATGACGGCACGAACTGGAAATCAAGCGACACAGGCTCAAACTTTCAAATATACAAAATAAGTGATAAACTCGCTTTTAACTACAAATCGGGAGTAGCACTGGCAGGAAACATAGCATGGTCTGAGGCAATGAACATAAGCAATGCTGGGACTATAGCAACAACAGGAGCAATAACAGCAAGTAGTTTAATAACCGCAAATGCTGGTATTAGTTCAGCTCAAACTATTACAATGACTAATTCAGGCTCTCAGATTTACTTTTCGGACGGCACGACAGCCACGTGCGGTATAAGGTGGCTTGATGATAACCACGGCGTGTTTTGTCAAAGAAATGCTAATCAGATGTTTATTAGAGAATACGGTGACATACATTTTCAAACATCAGGTTCTACTTGGAGAGCACAAATGAATTCAAATGGTCTTTATGTTCCTTCACAAGGTTTTTCTACTTCGGTTCAAGTATTTACAAGAACAGGATTTCCTAATGAACCTATGATTTTAATGAGGTCTGCCAATATGCTAATATCCGCGGTTTCTGTGGTTTTAGTGGTAATAATATATATGCTTCGAGCACCACAAATACAAATGGAGAGCCTTCGGGAAATTACAATTACAAACCGACAAACGGTGCTTGGACATACTCATCTGATAGGAGATTAAAAACAGATATTACGACATTAGAATGTGGTGAATGCTGTGAGAAATTAATGAAAATAAATTGTTGTTCATATTATTGAAATCGGACAAAATGAAAGAAAGTAAGAATTGTGGTTTTATTGCTGATGAAGTAAAAAAAACATTTCCAGAGTTTATTTCAAATTCTGATATGAAAATAGGCGATGATGAAAACCTTGAAGGCATAACATATACAAATTTTATTCCGATATTACTCAGTGCTTTTCAACATTTGGCGGAAAAAGTAGTTAATTTAGAAAAAGAAAATAAGACTTTATTTAATATATTACAAGATCAAGCAAACAAATTAGCAGAACTGAGAACGGAAGTATTTCCGTAAGGACAAGCCCTTACAATCCCAACATACGCTTTGCAAGCGTAGCTTCGCAATAATTATTGAGATCGTAAGTGGTTTTTGAAAAAAAGCACTTACAATGCCTCCTAGATTACACCCACCACCACCAATCATAGAGACGGAAGACCTGACACCAGAGTTGAAAAATAGGGTCTTAGATGTTCAAATTAAACAGGAAGAAAAAAAATTAGACCACGAATACGAGGACAGCTGGCATTGCTGTTTGACTAAGCAAAAAACTGACAGCAGACTTATTAAATACTTATTTCAAATGGGTATCATTATCGCCATTATAACAATTTGTATAGTGAGGCTGTCTGAAAAGAACTTACCTGGTGAGGTTGC
>WBZZ01004504.1:72500-78032 GCA_019918135.1 Paulinella micropora
GCTGCGCGGGGGGTGCCCAGTATGTAGAGATGCAGAGGGAGCTTCACAAGCAGGGGTTTGGCTACTGGGTGCTCGACGTGGAAGTCGACGAGCCCCAGGGCGAAGCCTCAAGCGGTGAATCTCCCTTGGCGGAGTGGGGCGGGAGGCGGGAGCTGCAGGAGCTGGGGCGGAGGGTGCAGGATGGGCCGTGGAGGGTGGCGGAGGGCTCCTGGCGGGCTCAACCGAAGCGCAGGCATCGGCACCAGCTTCGTTCTTCCCAATTTGTGAAAGGCTTCCCACTGAGGGTGGCCTCACATAATTGGCAAGGCAAAGTGGGTGCGGATAGCCCAGGCTTTGGGGAATGGCCGGAGCACTACAAGGAGCGAGGCTGGGTGATCGTCGGAGTCCAGGAGCACAACCTATCGTCGCAGAAGGTGGAGAAGCTCCAAGTTGACGGCTTCGCAGTCCTCGGCAAAGCGGCTGCAACTGGTGCGGGCTCGCGTCTCTTGGGGGGAGTCTTGACGTTGGTGGCCAACTATCTGGCACCGTGCGCTACCATTGTACAGGCGCCTGTTCCACACCCACAGCAATTGTGGGTGAGGCTGTCGTCTGGGAGCGCGACGGCGTCGGATGTGTTCGTCGGCAACGGCTGCTTCCCCCAAGAAAATCAACGAGAGGAATCTATTGCAGCCTATGAGGCGTGGCAGGCGGCCGTCTCCTACTTCGCCACCAAAGGTCATGTGGTTACGGTTGGTGATGCTAATGCTAAGCTGGGGCCCGCCAGAATAGCGCGGGAGGAGGGAGTGGTGGGCCCCTTTGGCGAGATAGATGAGATGGTAGAGGGGTTAGGAGTGAGAATGGTGAGTTGCTGGCTGCGATGCTTGTTGCCACGGGGTTGCGCAATCTCAGTGGGTTTTCGCAACCACGGGGGGACAAATATTGGTGGTCTAGGCAGGAAAATGTAGGTGGACGAAGGCATCTGCTGGATTACATCTGCGTCTCTTCCGAGCTGGCGGAGGAGGCGAGCTTCGGCATCGATGAGGTAGACCTTGATACCGACCACAAAGCTGTGTGGGCGGAACTGGTCTGGGGGGGACAGCCACCCCCCAAAAAGCAGGTAAAGAGGTACAAAGCATTCAAGGCAGAGCGCTTGATAGGCAGGGTATTTGATGGTAAGGAGAGTGAGCTGTCTAAGCTTAGGTTGAAGTACGACGAGACCTTTGCAGCTGGTATATCGGGGCTGTTGCCAGATGGCCTCCCAGATCTATCAGCAGTGGAGGACCCGGATGAGCTTCAGCAGGAGGTAGATAGGGTCGCTAGCTTAGTGGTCCGAGCTTTCACGGGCGCAGCCGTGAAGGTCTTGGGAGTTCGGGTGATTAGGCCAGGGTTTACTAATGCATGGTTTGATGAGAGTCTTAGGGAAGCGATTGCGCGACGGAGAGAGGCATACGGCCTCTGGCGAAGGAATGAGGCCAACCGAGAGGCCTGGCAAAGATATAAAGAAGCGAGGAAGGCGGTCAGAAGGTTATGCAAGGAGAAGAAGGAGCAAGCGTGGAAGCGGGTCCAGAATGACACCGCTGCCAACTTCAGGAGCGCTACCATGGCCACGTACTGGAAGCTGTCAAAGCGTTTGGGCGGGGTTCGGCGGTCCAAAGCTTCTGCTCCTGTTCGGAAGCCCGATGGCACTCTGGCATGCACATTCCGGGAAAAACTACAAGAATGGGAAGAATACCGCCGTATGGTGGTCCCCAAAGAAAACCAGTTTTTGGAGGATGCATGTGTAGAGGAAGTCGGTTCCGATGAGGAAGCAGCGCGGATTGAGCCCGAGCGGAAGGCCCGCGAAACCTTCCAGTATAACGACAACCTGCGCGACCAATTCGAGGCCATGGCGCAAGCCGAGGAGATCCGGACTGAGACGGGCCCGCTGGACCATGATTACACCGAGAAGGAAGTGGAGCTCTGCCAGGAAAATCTCCAGAATCACAAAGCGTGCTCACCTGATAAGATCAAGAACGAGATGCTCACGTACGGAGGCACGCGGATTGTGAGCTTTCTGGTGCGCTTCTTCAACTGGTTGAAATCGTGCGAATACACCCCCAGCGATTGGGGCAAAGCGATTATCGTCAACATCCCAAAAGGAGGCGACCCAACCGATCCGGAAAATTGGAGAGACATCGCGATTCTGAGCTGTCTGGGTAAGATGTATCTGTCCCTTATGGCGGCGAGGCTTACGGCTTTCATCGATCAGCCAGGCAGGCTTCGCCCAGAGCAGGGTGGGTTCCGGCCAAAACGTAGTACGGGGGACCAGATTTTGTCCTAAAGGAGCGTCTGCGCCTTAGACAACAAGCTGGCCTCCGTTCTTTCGTTTTGTTCGTGGATCTGAGAAAGGCATTTCCTACGGTTTGGCGGGCCGGGTTGTTTCAGAGGCTGACCCAGATGGGGGTACAGGGCAAGTTCTATCGCATTCTGCGGCGTTTTTACCGAAGAACGTCGTCGCGAGTGCTAGTCGATGGCGAACTCACTGGTGAAGTGCTGGAAGAGATGGGAGTTCAGCAAGGGTCGCCGTTGTCACCGTCGCTGTTCAACGTCTTCATGGATGAGCTAACGGTCCGAATCGCGAAAAATTTGGAGATCGAGGACCTCAATCGCATCGAAGACATACGGACCCTGCTTTACGCCGACGACGTTGCGGTAATTGCGCATAGTGTCACGGAGCTTCAACAGATTGTAAATGTCGTGGCGACATTCGTGGAGGACTATCGGCTTGAAATCAACCTGAAACCGGGCAAGACGGAAGTCATGCCGATATACGGGCACGCCAAGTCAAAAAAGTCGCTCCCATGCGTGAGGTTCCGGGGCAAGGTTCTCAACGTCACCGACCACTACAAATACCTGGGAGTTCTGCTCACGGACACCCTCTCCGATAAACCGCAAGCGAAGCGGGCGGCGGAAATCACTGTAGCGGGAACGGCTGCCTACTACCCCCCTGGATTGCCCACGAAGTTCCAGCGCGTCTTCGGCTGATGAATAGGCAGCAAATGGTTGGCGCAAAGTTGCTTTACGCATCGGCTTTTTGGGATCTGCCGGGCGCCAACAGGCTGAGTAAGCTGGAGGGCGCGTTGGTAGCGCCCCTGCGGGTCATCTTGGGTGTTGGTACGCGCACAAGCGGATGCATCACCAGGGGTTTAGGCCGCACGCCGAGTTTTAGCATCCTTGCCAAGGCGGCCCGGCTTCGGTTCCTAGGGCGCATCGAGTTACTGGGCAACACAGCGCTAACACGCAGGCTTTACAACACGGGTCGGTGCAAATGGAAGGAAGATACGGAAAATTTGATCTTAGCAGATCACAGGCTGCGGGAGGGCTTGGATGCGCTCAAGCGGGTCGTGAACGAAGATCGCACGGTAGATGATAAGGACTGGCGGGCCGCTCTGGCGAACTGGAACGAGGTGGTAAAGCAATGGTCTGTCCGGCAGGAAGTAGCTGGCTGGGAGCGGCAGGCTAAGCCCTCTGATGGGCTTAGGGTGCTGCTTAGCCAGATGTCTTCCCGCTCTGCTTTCCCACGTTGGCGGGCGCTGGAGGGGGGAAGTCACAACCTTATCAGAAGGCGATTGTTGAGCTGCAACAATCGCCTTCGCCTCTACCGATCCAAATTTGGCTCATGCTCGCCGGACTGCTCAAGCTGTTTCGCCTTGTGTGGCACTGAGGTTGACGAGTCGTTACGTCACTTCCTGCTGCATTGCCCAACGTTTGCGAGCTCTCGTGAGGCACTGTTTAAGTTTATCGATGAGGCGCAAGCCCGGCAGCCCCTCATGCTGAATCGAGGAGGGCTTTATCACAGGGAACCGCGGGAGGCGGAGGAGGAGATGAGGCTCTTCAAAGAGGAATGGCTGAAGGGGGAGGATGAAAAGATGGCGGCGATGCTCGGCGTTTTGTTTATCCCTGTCCCAGAAGAGGTGGAGGAGGATTTAGGAAGGTTTGTTGCCACCATCTGGAAGGAGTGGGAGGAGTTGGAGGCGCAGATCAGGGAGGCAGAGGGGGCGGAGGAGGAGGAGGTGATCGACCTCACGGTCGTCCAGGAGGTGGGTAGAAGGAGGGGAAGGCCTAGTCAGGTAGAATGTCTGGCTAGATCTGTTGTAGGTGGAGGTAAGCGCAGCGTCGCGGACTTCTTCTCGGCAGATAACTCCTCTCACTCCTTGCACCCACTTGCACATGCACAGCACGCTCATTTGCACATTGCACCACCAGTTGAGTCTTTGGAGCGGAGCCGCGTCACCGAACGGCCCCGTGCTACCAATGGAGGCACATGTCCGACAGGATCAAAGGCCAATTGACTGATAAGATTATTATTATTATTATTATTATTATTATTATTATTTATTATTATATTATTATTATTATTATTTATTATTATGGACACCGTGATAGCCCAGTGGTCAAGTTCTACCATCTGGGCCCTGTCGCCAGTTCGATTCCCGTCGGTGCCACCAGTATTTTCATTGAACAACGATCCGTCTGGACCAGTATTTTCATTGAACATACCGGCCCGTCTGGAAGTGTTGGAACTGCCCTTGCGGGGGTGTCATTAGAGCTTATCGTCAATTCTTCGTACCCCTCACGGGTGAGACGATGGAGGCGCATGTGCAGAAATGCATCAGCCATTGACAGAGAAGCACTATTATATTATTATTAATTATTATTATTATTATTATTATTATTATTATTATTATTATTATTATTATATTATTATTGACACCGTGATAGCCCAGTGGTCAAGTTCTACCATCTAGGCCCTGTCGCCAGTTCGATTCCCGTCGGTGCCACCAGTATTTTCATTGAACATACCGGTCCGTCTGGACCAGTATTTTCATTGAACATACCGGTCCGTCTGGAAGTGTTGGAACTGCCCTTGCGGGGTGTCATTAGAGCCTATCGTCAATTCTTTGTACTCCCCTCACGGGTGAGAAGATGGAGGCGCATGTGCAGATTTGCATCACTATTATTATTATTACTATTATTATTATTATTATATTATTATTATTATTATTATTATTATTATTATTATTATTATTATTATTATTATTATTATGGACACCGTGATAGCCCAGTGGTCAAGTTCTACCATCTGGGCCCTGTCGCCAGTTCGATTCCCGTCGGTGCCACCAGTATTTTCATTGAACATACCGATCCGTCTGGACCAGTATTTTTCATTGAACATACCGGCCCGTCTGGAAGTGTTGGAACTGCCCTTGCGGGGGTGTCATTAGAGCTTATCGTCAATTCTTCGTACTCCCCTCACGGGTGAGACGATGGAGGCGCATGTGCAGAAATGCAACAGCCATTGACAGAGAAACACTATTACTATTATTATTTTATTATTATTATTATTATTATTTTATTATTATTATTATTATTATTATTATTATTATTATTATTATTATTATTATTATTATTATTATTATTATTATTATTATTATTATGATTATTACCATGATCATGATTCTTATCATGATTATGATTATTATTATTATTATTATTATTATTATTATTATTATT
>WBZZ01004505.1:2500-7500 GCA_019918135.1 Paulinella micropora
CTACCTACAGTGCGGTCTTTCGCCTCTGCACGGCGGAGCAAGAGACGGAATCTCAGCGCACGGGATTTCTGCATATCGACAAGCGCGATAGAGATGCCGGTTTGCTGTTCTTTCCTGGCCTTGCAAAACCACCACAACACCCCCCCCCCCCCAAAGAAAAAAAAAAAAAAAAAAAAAAAAAAAAAAAAAAAAAAAAAAAAAAAAAAAAAAAAAAAAAAAACACCAACAACAGACACTTGCACCCAAAAAAAAACTCAAAACGTACCTGCCTGTTACCATCCTACCTTGCGGTCTGTAGGGTTCGTGCATCTAGCAACCAAGGAGCAGATCCCAGCCGTCGCGGTCTCTCTCTCTCTCTCTCTCTCTCTCTCTCACACACACACACACACACACACACATCAGTACGCACCTTACGTGAGTACTTGCCATGTCTGCTTTTTTGTTGTTGTTGTTGTTGTTGTTGTTGTTGTTTATTTGCTTTGTTTGTTTTGTTTGTTTTGTATGCTTTGTATGCTTTGTTTGCTTTGTTTGCTTTGTTGTTGTTGTCGTCGTCGTCGTCGTTACCTCTCTATCTGCTAATTTGTGCAGAAGAAGTACTTTCCCGGGAAGCAAGACTTGCGTCTTCTGACGCTCAAAGCACAGAACCTGGGCGCCTACCTGCGGTATGCATTTTATGCTTGCTTGCTTGCTTGCTTGCTTGCTTGCTTGCTTGCTTGCTTGCTTGCTTGCTTGCTTGCTTGCTTGCTTGCTTGCTTGCTTGCTTGCTTGCTTGCTTGCTTGCTTGCTTGCTTGCTTGCTTGCTTGCTTGCTTGCTTGCTTGCTTGCTTGCTTGCTTGCTTGCTTGCTTGCTTGCTTGCTTGCTTGCTTGCTTGCTTGCTTGCTTGCTTGCTTGCTTGCTTGCTTGCTTGCTTGCTTGCTTGCTTGCTTGCTTGCTTGCTTGCTTGCTTGCTTGCTTGCTTGCTTGCTTGCTTGCTTGCTTGCTTGCTTGCTTGCTTGCTTGCTTGCTTGCTTGCTTGCTTGCTTGCTTGCTTGCTTGCTTGCTTGCCTGCCTGCCTGCCTGCCTGCCTGCCTGCCTGCCTGCCTGCCTGCCTGCCTGCCTGCCTGCCTGCCCCTGCCTGCCCCTGCCTGCCCCTGCCTGCCCCTGCCTGCCCCTGCCTGCCCCTGCCTGCCCCTGCCTGCCCCTGCCTGCCCCTGCCTGCCCCTGCCTGCCTTTGCCTGCCTTTGCCTGCCTTTGCCTGCCTTTGCCTGCCTTTGCCTGCCTTTGCCTGCCTTTGCCTGCCTTTGCCTGCCTTTGCCTGCCTTTGCCTGCCTTTGCCTGCCTTTGCCTGCCTTTGCCTGCCTTTGCCTGCCTTTGCCTGCCTTTGCCTGCCTTTGCCTGCCTTTGCCTGCCTTTGCCTGCCTTTGCCTGCCTTTGCCTGCCTTTGCCTGCCTTTGCCTGCCTTTGCCTGCCTTTGCCTGCCTTTGCCTGCCTTTGCCTGCCTTTGCCTGCCTTTGCCTGCCTTTGCCTGCCTTTGCCTGCCTTTGCCTGCCTTTGCCTGCCTTTGCCTGCCTTTGCCTGCCTTTGCCTGCCTTTGCCTGCCTTTGCCTGCCTTTGCCTGCCTTTGCCTGCCTTTGCCTGCCTTTGCCTGCCTTTGCCTGCCTTTGCCTGCCTTTGCCTGCCTTTGCCTGCCTTTGCCTGCCTTTGCCTGCCTTTGCCTGCCTTTGCCTGCCTTTTGCCTGCCTTTGCCTGCCTTTGCCTGCCTTTGCCTGCCTTTGCCTGCCTTTGCCTGCCTTTGCCTGCCTTTGCCTGCCTTTGCCTGCCTTTGCCTGCCTTTGCCTGCCTTTGCCTGCCTTTGCCTGCCTTTGCCTGCCTTTGCCTGCCTTTTGCCTGCCTTTGCCTGCCTTTGCCTGCCTTTGCCTGCCTTTGCCTGCCTTTGCCTGCCTTTGCCTGCCTTTGCCTGCCTTTGCCTGCCTTTGCCTGCCTTTGCCCTGCCCTTTGCCCTGCCTGCCTGCCTGCCCCTGCCCCTGCCCTGCCCTGCCCTGCCCTGCCCTGCCCTGCCCTGCCCTGCCCTGCCCTGCCCTGCCCTGCCCTGCCCTGCCCGCCCTGCCCTGCCCGCCCTGCCCGCCCTGCCCGCCCCTGCCCGCCCCTGCCCGCCCCTGCCTGCCCTGCCTGCCCTGCCTGCCCCTGCCTGCCCCTGCCTGCCCCTGCCTGCCCCTGCCTGCCCCTGCCTGCCCCTGCCTGCCCCTGCCTGCCCCTGCCTGCCCCTGCCTGCCCCTGCCTGCCCCTGCCTGCCCCTGCCTGCCCCTGCCTGCCCTGCCTGCCCTGCCTGCCCCTGCCTGCCCCTGCCTGCCCCTGCCTGCCCCTGCCTGCCCCTGCCTGCCCCTGCCTGCCCCTGCCTGCCCCTGCCTGCCCCGCCTGCCCCTGCCTGCCCTGCCTGCCCCTGCCTGCCCTGCCTGCCCCTGCCTGCCCTGCCTGCCCCTGCCTGCCCTGCCTGCCCCTGCCTGCCCTGCCTGCCCCTGCCTGCCCTGCCTGCCCCTGCCTGCCCCGCCTGCCCCTGCCTGCCCTGCCTGCCCCTGCCTGCCCTGCCTGCCCCTGCCTGCCCCTGCCTGCCCCGCCTGCCCCGCCTGCCCCTGCCTGCCCCTGCCTGCCCCTGCCTGCCCCTGCCTGCCCTGCCTGCCCCTGCCTGCCCTGCCTGCCCCTGCCTGCCCTGCCTGCCCTGCCTGCCCCTGCCTGCCCTGCCTGCCCCTGCCTGCCCGGGCTGGGCCGGGCTGGGCTGGGCTGGTCTGGCTGGCTGGCTGGGTTGGCTGGCGGGCGTGCTGGCTGGCTAATTTGTTGCCTTGTCTTTGATTGCTTGCTTGGTCGTTTATCATTCGGCACATTTCAGCTGGCTGGCTGGCTGGCTGGCTTGCTAATTTGTTGCCTTGTCTTTGATTGCTTGCTTGGTCGTTTATCATTCGGCACATTTCAGTGGGAAAATGATGCAACTTTGGTCATCATATCGTTTTCACTTAATATGTTGACGTACTGTTCGCAGATGGGAATATAGCGAGAAAGAGAAGATGACGTTTCCTCACTACTACAACCTTCACCTCTCCTGGGCGTCCGTCTCCTTCGTGGCCACTGTACATCACAACTCCCCTCCCCTAGCCACCTTTTCTCTCTCTCTCTCTCTCTCTTTCTCTCTCACCCCCACTTCTTGTTCTTGTTTGGTTGGGAAAGGAAAGGAGGCTGGGGGAGTGGGGGGGGGGGGGGGGGGGGGGGGGGGGGGGCTGAAATGTACACAGTCATGTGTATATGTATGAAATGATTGTATCTTGTCGCAGGTTCCGCACCATGCAGATGGTTCGTTGGACTTCGAGCCTCTCTGGCTCATCATGCAATAAACCACAACAAACCGTATCGACGACGACGACGACAACGACGACAACAGTAATAACATTGACAACAACAACAACAACAACAACAACAATCAGGACAATGTCTCAGGCTCATAAGGCAATAGCGACAATAATAAAGCTAAGCCTAAGCAACAACAACAACAACAACAACAACAACAGCAACAACAACACAATCACTATAACAAAAAGCCTAGGCCCCACAGTAAAACACGTCCTCTCCTCACATGCCCTTTCTTTGGACTTTGAATTTCTCTGCCTGGTCATGTATTAAACACCTACATACTTTCTCCACTGTCTGTTTCTGTCTCTCTCTCTCTCTCGCTCTCTCTCTCGCTCTCTCTCTCTCTCTCTCTCTCTCTCGCTCTCGCTCTCTCGCGCTCTCTCTCTCTATTTATTTATTTCTTTCTTTCCTTCTTTCTTTCTTTCTGTCTTTCTTTCTGTCTTTCTGTCTGTCTTTCTTTCTTTCTTTCTCTCTCTTTCTTTCTTTCTTTCTTTCCTTTTCTTTTTTTTTCTTTTCTTTCTTTTTTTCTTTCTTTCTTTCTCTTTCTCTCTTTTCTCTCTCTCTCTCTCTCTCTCTCTCTCTCTCTGAAACGAAAAGGTTAGAATTGCCAGAGCTACGTTTTGATGGAGAATGAGATCATTTACGTTGGAGGAGTATTCTGCCTATTCGTAGAGCTGAAACTTTTTAAGGAAGCAGTAGTCTGATGTTTTCTCTCTTTGTTCGCCCCTGTTTTTACGGGGAGAGAGAGAGAGAGAGAGAAATGTTCAACTTCTTACATGCTTCCTTTTCAGCTCTACGAAAAGCAAGCGTTCTTTAATTATTAAAGTCGTTTAGTGGGGCGGTATATAACTTCAAGAGTGTAAGGCAACTTTCTTTTCGTTGAGCTTTCCACTCGAATTTATTATCATTTATTACCGGTAATAAGTTTTAAGATATTAATAGCTGAAAAGGTAGCATGTAAGCAGGCGAACATCAGTTTACTGTGGAGTTTCAAATGGTTCGGCTAGACTGTGACCCGCCAGAATCACGACTGAGCTGTCATGATTTTTCTGATCCATAGTTCTGGCGGGCTGTGATAAGCTTAGTACGATTCATCGGATAACTTAAATATTATATATTTATATTATCAATATTATTACGATATTATTAGTATGACATTAATATTTCAAGAAGGCTTGCTTTTCGTATCTAGACTCTGCGGCTGAAAAAAAAAGCATGCGGTGAGTAGGTGAACATAAGTATCAGTAGTAATCATAGTATTAATAACTTTCAAAAACACTGGTGAAAATATATGATGATGGCAAGTTATAATACTCAGCCTGAGTTTAAGCTGACTTATCAAACAAGTCACGGTCTTGTCCAATCATAATAGACAGCTTGATTCCGAGTCATTAATATATACTACTATGATGATTTATAACCGTTGATGTACAATATCAAGTTTACTGATTCGATGATACCGTCCGGCCCAAGTAGGCAGTATATATTAATAATGATAAGAATGAATGAACAGTGATATGCGCTATTCCTCGCACTTTGAAGTGGAGCCGCAGTCAAGAACAGTGCATCGGTCTGAATCATCTCACTATACATGCACGTCGGCATTCCGGGCGTCATTTTT
>WBZZ01004506.1:0-5000 GCA_019918135.1 Paulinella micropora
TAATAATAATACTATATCTGAGGCGTACTGATGCAGCTAATGGCATATCCTCAACGGACATAAGCCTCCAATATCCTTGTTCGAGGTCCTCCACCCCCCGTGTCAGTCTCTCGCCTGATGATCGGGGCCACCGATGGAGCTCCTGAGGGCAAGACTGCACTAAGCCGAGGTTATTCCGCAGTCCCAGCAACCTCTTGCAAGACGTCACCGAATGTGCAAGTGCATACACCAAGCGCGGTTGCTAGAGCTGCCTCGAAACCCCACCCATAACAATCTGGTGTCTGCTGGGTCCTGGGCTATCAACCAGCATATGCGGAGTTTAAGATCTTTTACGCGCGCAACGACCCTCCTCCCCAGCATCTACCACCAAAGGGTTATGAGTTGGCGTCACAGTTTAACGCCTTGAGGCCATTGGGCTGGAACTCTGTTTAGCAAGTGTGACTAGGTTTTTTCATCGGGATTTCCCTCAAATATGTCACAGTCAACACTCCAAGGCAGATTTAATAATAATAATAATAATAATAATAATAATAATAATAATAATAATAATACATAAACGCGAACACTACACTCATGCCAATACAACTATCTACTAAACTTAATATGAATACATACTCTATGAACATTCTTGTTACAACTGGCAGTACTGAGTATCTAAGTTAGTAATGATAGCCTGAGAATCATATCTACCAGTTCAGTCCTGGTATTCGATCTATACTGAGGCACTAGGCATCAGCGGAGATTGAGACAAGGTGGAGGAGGGGGAACAAACATGAAATGTGTACACTGAATATATACATATTGTTATTGACACTCTATTCTTTCACACACACCACTCTTATTACTGTGATTAGTCAGCGGCCGATTGTAAATTCTATGCAGTGGAAGGATATCTGTCCGCCATTTGCAGCGATCCTGCAGACATCACCAAACACGAGATGAGAGTGTTCAGACGAGACCAAAGTACGTGGAAGTGTATACCATGATGCAAGGAGTAGCATTTATCTAAACTGATGCTGCACTGGATATGCTGGTGTGTCAGTGCGTGTGCTCTTACTGGATCTGGTTCATGGGGGTGGGCCGCGAAAACTTCACGTCAATCCACTGCACACCAACCACACACGTCCAGATGGACTGATCCGCACGGGAGCAAATATGTAGGCAGGTCGGGTCATTGGCCAGGCCGGTAACTGAGAGAGTGTATGCATGGAGATGGGTGCACGCGGTGACCATGGAGAGGTTCGAGCCGTTGCCGAGCACGGGCAGCTGATCTGTCCCAGCCAGCAAAGCCACATATAGCAAACTGAGCCCGCTCTCATTCATGCACACCCGCCCACCGCCACCGCCGCCTGACCCAACTGTGGCACATAGCCACGGTCGCTCTCTGCTAGGTGGGGCTGGGAGTACCCGGCGTGTAGGGCAGGTTAGTCCACTCGCCTGCATGCAACACACAGGGGCAACGCATCGGACTACTGCTGCACAATCTACCCCGCCTCCTTAACATGCACAATACACAAGCTTGAGAAACTTATTCAATTTATCCAAAGTCTTAAAAAACTTTGTGTATGTATTTGTTTAACAGCATGCTGCCAGAAATAGCTACCTGTTTTGGCCAGGCGATAGGAGATTGTCTGCACATCACACACACACATCTGTACTATGATACACAAATATACTACAACAGTTTTGCATGAAGAAAAAGAAATTTCATGAAGAGCACAGCGATAAAAACAAACTGATACCTACCTTAAAGAGAGAAGAAGAAGAAGAAGAAGAAGAAGAAGAAGAAGAAGAAGAAGATGAAGAAGAAGATGAAGAAGAAGAAGAAGAAGAAGAAGAAGAAGAAGAAGAAGAAGAAGAAGAATGGTGTGTGCGCGTGTGAGAAAAGATAGAGAGGGAGCGATACATATATATATATACACACATATATATATACATATATATATATATATTATATATATATAGAGAGAGAGAGAGAGAGGGCGAGAGAGAGAGCGAGTGTGTGTGTGTGTGTGTGAGCGAGAGAGAGAGAGAGAGAGAGAGAGAGAGAGAGAAAGGAGGAAGAGGAGGAGGAGGAGAGAGGCCATGGTGGCGAGGCTTTCTTTGCGTGTGCACCAAAACCGCATGCCTGCCGCCACCATCCGACCCTTAGAAAACTCCAGCTGGCACACAAACACACACACACACACAATACGTGCCGCATGGGACAAGCACAATCTAGACAAGCTGCGCAGTGGGGCGGCACAGTTTAAGTATGCACACACGCGCGATATGAAATTTGTGCGCACAAACTTACATAATTCAAGCATGATTTGAATGCATACATACGATGGCACATTTCTTTTACGTTCTCTTTTTTTATTTCTTCGTTTCATTTGTCCAACATTGATTCATCGTGTGTGGAGTGACAGCGACCTCGATCCGATGGCCTGTGCCAGGGTAGGAGTAGATGCCGACGCGGTGCGTGCCTGCCCACCGCCCGCAACGGCCGCCACGGGACAACAGCCGCCACAACAGCCGCACACAACAGCCAACACACACCAACACGACAGGCCAGATTTATACCCAAAATAAGGAGAGAGAGAGAGAGGAGGGGAGGGGGGGGGGGGGGTCTGTGCAACCGCCGCGCGGCAGTGTCCATCCGGCGCCCGCCTTCCACTGCTCAAGCGCCGTGCCGTTCAGCCTTCACATAGCCAAAACCCACAAACGAGCCACACGTCCTTGAGCGCCAGCAGACAGCGATGGTGCAGCGATGGTGCAGCAACAGCAGACCACACGGCACAGAAGAGGAGGGGAGAGAAACAGGAGAGCAGACCACATGGCGGACAACAGAAGGGGAGAGAACCAGGAGACGACTGACGAATGCATCCACCGTTCAAAGAACAGCAAGCTAGTTTTGCCCCCCCCCCCCCCCCCTTCCAACACACACACACACACACACACCGCCAAATAACCACCACCATGCAGTGTCGCATAAACACATAGAGTAGGGGCTTTCAGTGAGGGAAAGTGGGATTCTGGGAGGTACACTGGGGTGAGGAGGCCGAAGGAGAGCGGCGAGGTGTCTAGACGCGTCCCGGTCACGTTGTCTGCGGAGCCCCACGACCTGCCACGCCACGCCACGCCCCCGTGCACCGCCTGCTGCTGCCTGCCCAGCGGTCCAACGCGCTCCCACACACCCGCAGCGGCGACAGCTAGCGCGGCTAGCATGTGCTTTGCCTCCATGTTTGGACAAGGCCCTTGAGGTGCATCTCTCTCTCTCTATCTATCTCTCTCCACATACCCCCCCCCCCCGTCCAAACCCCTTTTTCTTTCCCTTTCTCTCTTTCTCCCTGCAGGCTAGACAGACCAGGTGCCAACGAGGTTGATGACGGAGAAGTCCCGCGTGTGGTCGCCCAGTTTTCCGTAGCTAGAGCCGCCCGTGCGCGGCTTGGTCTTGAACATGGCGATTTCCTCGCCGGGCTCTCTCCCATCCTGCCACAGCACCACAGTGTACATGCCGCCGCGTGCAGCACCACGCCGCAGTTTGCCACCGCTGACATATTCCAAGTCAAGATTCACAGGCAACATGTTACACCACACAACGATAAACTTGGGGAACGAACACACATGCCATGTGTGCTGGAATTCAGTGCAGGCAGTATTCCATCGCTCGCAGACAAGAAAGACAGAACTCTGATTTCTGACCATACCGTCAGAGAGGTTCCCGAACATGACGGGGACAAAGTGAAGCAAAGTAAATGATACGAGGGACAGAGTGAAGCAAAGTGAGTGATGAGAGCGAAGGGGAGGCGGGAGTGAAGGTACACCTCACTGGCGGCGATGTAGGTGAAGAGCTGCAGGATCTGCACCTCCGACAAGACCCCAACAGGAGCCACCTGCGCACACCCCCCACCCCCCCCCCACCACACACACACACACACACACCGCTATAGCACATGCTGCGCCCATGTAGCGGGAAAAGACATGCACATTACGTGCACGCGAAGACAACCAAATACACACCGACAAGTCAACAAAGGAGAGATATGTTGGCGATTTGACACTTTTACAGACGTACACACAAACAAGGCCTGTCACTTTTGTCCAGCTTCAGTATGACCATCGCACTTCAGTTTCGTGCGAGGATTGAAATATTGATATTGTTTTGAGCCTCTCGCGTGCCAGCGCTCTATGCCAAACAGCTTTCCCCTGACGCACGCAAGATTGTTTGTCGTCCCGGGGAGGAGACGTTTTACGACGCTGCGGCCGTCAACCGCTTCACTGAAGCACTAGCGCGTCTGGACTGAAATGGTTACTCAACGGGGTCTATTTTATGCATGTCTTGATAACATTGTGTTCTATACCAAGGTTGCGATGTCTTCTGTAGTCATGGTAGGGAATCTGCGCAAATTACACAAATGCAACAAGAAAGGTACTTTCCTTCATGGGAGAAGACGAGAGTCGGGCTGCTCTGTGTGGAAGGAGTGCGGGGCGCGCGCGGGCACGCGCAACCACTGGATTCATACATCAAACTCGACGGAAACACAGAGCCAGCACGAATACACGCAGGCACACGTGGACGCAGCAAGATGGGCCAGAAGGAATCTGCCGACCGGATGGTGGGAAGGACGTCTTTCAGAACGTCAGTGAGATCTGCGCACATGGACAGTCCGGATATGCATAAAGACACGAACATACATACATACATACATGCATACATACATACATACGTACATACATACGTACATACATACATACATACATACATGCATACATGCATGCATATACATACATAACATACATACATACATACATACATACATACATACATGCATACATACATACATACATCATACATACATACATACATACATACATGCATGCATGCATGCATACATACATACATACATACATACATACATGCATGCATGCATGCATGGATGCATGCATGCATACACACATACATACATACACACATACACACATACATACATACATACATACATACATACATACAG
>WBZZ01004506.1:15000-23674 GCA_019918135.1 Paulinella micropora
ACCACTGGGCTATCACGGTGTCAATAATAATAATAATAATAATAATAATAATAATAATAATAATAATAATAATAATAATAATAATAATAATAATAGTGCTTCTCTGTCAATGGCTGATGCAAATCTGCACATGCGCCTCCATCGTCTCACCCGTGAGGGGAGTACGAAGAATTGACGATAAGCTCTAATGACACCCCCGCAAGGGCAGTTCCAACACTTCCAGACGGGCCGGTATGTTCAATGAAAATACTGGTCCAGACGGATCGGTATGTTCAATGAAAATACTGGTGGCACCGACGGGAATCGAACTGGCGACAGGGCCCAGATGGTAGAACTTGACCACTGGGCTATCACGGTGTCCATAATAATAATAATAATAATAATAGTGTATAGTGTATCTCCTGCCAATTGCTGAGCCAAAAGGCCATGTGCATCCAATCCTCCATTCCATAAGGAAAGTCTCCACACCAATCGGTGGAATAAAGGAAGTGACGGCAAAGAACATTACTCTAGGAGCTTTATACCAATCAGCCCATGGAAAGGACCGATGGCCTATGTACTCCCTAAATAATAATAATAATAATAATAATAATAATAATAGACTTATCAGTCAATTGGCCTTTGATCCTGTCGGACATGTGCCTCCATTGGTAGCACGGGACCGTTCGGTGACGCGGCTCCGCTCCAAAGACTCGACTGGCAGTGCAATGTGCAAATGAGCGTGCTGTGCATGTGCAAGTGGGTGCAAGGAGTGAGAGGAGTTATCTGCCGAGAAGAAGTCCGCGACGCTGCGCTGACCTCCACCTACAACAGATCTAGCCAGACATTCTACCTGACTAGGCCTTCCCCTCCTTCTACCCACCTCCTGAACGACCGTGAGGTCGATCACCTCCTCCTCCTCCGCCCCCTCTGCCTCCCTGGTCTGCGCCTCCAACTCCTCCCACTCCTTCCAGATGGTGGCAACAAACCTTCCTAACTCCTCCTCCACCTCTTCTGGGACAGGGATAAACAAAACGCCGAGCATCGCCGCCATCTTTTCATCCTCCCCCTTCAGCCATTCCTCTTTGAAGAGCCTCATCTCCTCCTCTGCCTCCCGCAGTTCCCTGTGATAAAGCCCTCCTCGATTCAGCACGAGGGGCTGCCGGGCTTGCGCCTCATCGATAAACTTAAACAGTGCCTCACGAGAGCTCGCAAACGTTGGGCAATGCAGCAGGAAGTGACGTAACGACTCGTTAACCTCAGTGCCACACAAGGCGAAACAGCTTGAGCAGTCCGGCGAGCATGAGCCAAATTTGGATCGGTAGAGGCGAAGGCGATTGTTGCAGCTCAACAATCGCCTTCTGATAAGGTTGTGACTTCCCCCCTCCAGCGCCCGCCAACGTGGGAAAGCAGAGCGGGAAGACATCTGGCTAAGCAGCACCCTAAGCCCATCAGAGGGCTTAGCCTGCCGCTCCCAGCCAGCTACTTCCTGCCGGACAGACCATTGCTTTACCACCTCGTTCCAGTTCGCCAGAGCGGCCCGCCAGTCCTTATCATCTACCGTGCCATCTTCGTTCACGACCCGCTTGAGCGCATCCAAGCCCTCCCGCAGCCTGTGATCTGCTAAGATCAAATTTTCCGTATCTTCCTTCCATTTGCACCGACCCGTGTTGTAAAGCCTGCGTGTTAGCGCTGTGTTGCCCAGTAACTCGATGCGCCCTAGGAACCGAAGCCGGGCCGCCTTGGCAAGGATGCTAAAACTCGGCGTGCGGCCTAAACCCCTGGTGATGCAGCCGCTTGTGCGCGTACCAACACCTAAGATGACCCGCAGGGGCGCTACCAACGCGCCCTCCAGCTTACTCAGCTTGTTGGCGCCCGGCAGATCCCAAAAAGCCGATGCGTAAAGCAACTTTGCGCCAACCATTTGCTGCCAATTCATCAGCCGAAGACGCGCTGGAACTTCATGGGCAATCCAGAGGGGGTAGCAGGCAGCCGTTCCCGCTACAGTGATTTCCGCCGCCCGCTTCGCTTGCGGTTTATCGGAGAGGGTGTCCGTGAGCAGAACTCCCAGGTATTTGTAGTGGTCGGTGACGTTGAGAACCTTGCCCCGGAACCTCACGCATGGGGGCGACTTTTTTGACTTGGCGTGCCCGTATATCGGCATGACTTCCGTCTTGCCCGGTTTCAGGTTGATTTCAAGCCGATAGTCCTCCACGAATGTCGCCACGACATTTACAATCTGTTGAAGCTCCGTGACACTATGCGCAATTACCGCAACGTCGTCGGCGTAAAGCAGGGTCCGTATGTCTTCGATGCGGTTGAGGTCCTCGATCTCCAACTCTTTCGCGATTCGGACCGTTAGTTCATCCATGAAGACGTTGAACAGCGACGGTGACAACGGCGACCCTTGCTGAACTCCCATCTCTTCCAGCACTTCACCAGTGAGTTCGCCATCGACTAGCACTCGCGATGACGTTCTTCGGTAAAAACGCCGCAGAATGCGATAGAACTTGCCCTGTACCCCCATCTGGGTTAGCCTCTGAAACAACCCGGCCCGCCAAACCGTAGGGAATGCCTTTCTCAGATCCACGAACAAAACGAAAGAACGGAGGCCAGCTTGTTGTCTAAGGCGCAGACGCTCCTTAAGGACAAAAATCTGGTCCCCCGTACTACGTTTTGGCCGGAACCCACCCTGCTCTGGGCGAAGCCTGCCCGGCTGATCGATGAAAGCCGTAAGCCTCGCCGCCATAAGGGACAGATACATCTTACCCAGACAGCTCAGAATCGCGATGTCTCTCCAATTTTCCGGATCGGTTGGGTCGCCTCCTTTTGGGATGTTAACGATAATCGCTTTGCCCCAGTCGCTGGGGGTGTATTCGCACGATTTCAACCAGTTGAAGAAGCGCACCAGAAAGCTCACAATCCGCGTGCCTCCGTACTTGAGCATCTCGTTCTTGATCTTATCCGGTGAGCACGCTTTGTGATTCTGGAGATTTCCCTGGCAGAGCTCCACTTCCTTCTCGGTGTAATCATAGTCCAGCGGGCCCGTCTCAGTCCGGATCTCCTCGGCTTGCGCCATGGCCTCGAATTGGTCGCGCAGGTTGTCGTTATACTGGAAGGTTTCGCGGGCCTTCCGCTCGGGCTCAATCCGCGCTGTCCTCATCAGAACCGACTTCCTCTACACATGCATCCTCCAAAAACTGGTTTTCTTTGGGGACCACCATACGTCGGCGGTGTTCTTCCCATTCTTGTAGTTTTTCCCGGAGTGTGCATGCCAGAGTGCCATCGGGCTTCCGAACAGGAGCAGAAGCGTTCGACCGCCGAACCCCGCCCAAACGCTTTGACAGCTTCCAGTACGTGGCCATGGTAGCGCTCCTGAAGTTGGCAGCGGTGTCATTCTGGACCCGCTTCCACGCTTGCTCCTTCTTCTCCTTGCATAACCTTCTGACCGCCTTCCTCGCTTCTTTATATCTTTGCCAGGCCTCTCCGTTGGCCTCGTTCCTTCGCCAGAGGCCGTATGCCTCTCTCCGTCGCGCAATCGCTTCCCTAAGACTCTCATCAAACCATGCATTAGTAAACCCTAGCCTAATCACCCGAACTCCCAAGACCTTCACGGCTGCGCCCGTGAAAGCTCGGACCACTAAGCTAGCGACCCTATCTACCTCCTGCTGAAGCTCATCCGGGTCCTCCACTGCTGATAGATCTGGGAGGCCATCTGGCAACAGCCCCGATATACCAGCTGCAAAGGTCTCGTCGTACTTCAACCTAAGCTTAGACAGCTCACTCTCCTTACCCTCAACTACCCTGCCTATCAAGCGCTCTGCCTTGAATGCTTTGTACCTCTTTACCTGCTTTTTGGGGGGTGGCTGTCCCCCCCCGACGCCGAAGCTTGCCTCCTCCGCCAGCTCGGAAGAGACGCAGATGTAATCCAGTAGATGCCTTCGTCCACCTACATTTTCCTGCCTAGACCACCAATATTTGTCCCCCCGTGGTTGCGAAAACCCACTGAGATTGCGCAACCCCGTGGCAACAAGCATCGCAGCCAGCAACTCACCATTCTCACTCCTAACCCCTCTACCCCTCTCATCTATCTCGCCAAAGAGGCCCACCACTCCCTCCTCCCGCGCTATTCTGGCGGGCCCCAGCTTAGCATTAGCATCATCACCAACCGTAACCACATGACCTTTGGTGGCGAAGTAGGAGACGGCCGCCTGCCACGCCTCATAGGCTGCAATAGATTCCTCTCGTTGATTTTCTTGGGGGAAGTAGCCGTTGCCGACGAACACATCCGACGCCGTCGCGCTCCCAGACGACAGCCTCACCCACAATTGCTGTGGGTGTGGAACAGGCGCCTGTACAATGGTAGCGCACGGTGCCAGATAGTTGGCCACCAACGTCAAGACTCCCCCCAAGAGACGCGAGCCCGCACCAGTTGCAGCCGCTTTGCCGAGGACTGCGAAGCCGTCGACTTGGAGCTTCTCCACCTTCTGCGACGATAGGTTGTGCTCCTGGACTCCGACGATCACCCAGCCTCGCTCCTTGTAGTGCTCCGGCCATTCCCCAAAGCCTGGGCTATCCGCACCCACTTTGCCTTGCCAATTATGTGAGGCCACCCTCAGTGGGAAGCCTTTCACAAATTGGGAAGAACGAAGCTGATGCCGATGCCTGCGCTTCGGTTGACCCCGCCTGGAGCCCTCCGCCACCCTCCACGGCCCATCCTGCACCCTCCGCCCCAGCTCCTCCAGCTCCCGCATCCCGCCCCACTCCGCCAAGGGAGATTCACCGCTTGAGGCTTCGCCCTGGGGCTCGTCGACTTCCACGTCGAGCACCCAGTAGCCAAACCCCTGCTTGCGAAGCTCCCTCTGCATCTCTACATACTGGGCACCCCCCCGTGCAGCCCGCTGCTTCTCTCTTTCCCGGAAAGTCCTACCCGTCGCAACGTGAACCTTTCCCGTGAAGAACTTACGCTCCCGCAGCAGCCGCACCATCTTCTCCGCCTCCTCACAAGACGCACATTTAATCCGCAAATGTCGCCCACTACCCCTGCCCGCGAATTCCACCTCGACTTCCCCGAGACCGAGAATTCGGAGCTCTCGCGCCATGACCACTGTCTGAGAGACATGCGATAGCCCCCATACTATGCAACATCTCTTATCCAGCTCATTTCGTACCTTCCTCCGCCACCTCCTCGGTGGCGGTACCGCTTGCCACACGCCGTGACCAGACCTTTCCGGACGTGACTTCTCTTCCGAGGTTGGGGAGGGTGATCGAGATGCAGCAGGATTGCTGGCTCTACGTGATTCAGGTTGCCCGTCAGGTACGCGAGCACTCGACCACCCCACCCCGGCCGAGTAGCCATCACCACCCGCAGGCGCACTCCCACGGGGAACGTCTAAACCTGAAGGATTACCGCCTTGACCCATAGGGCCAGCGCTCTTCGCATAAGAACCTGACATAAGTGGTATGGGACCCCGGTGCCGCATTGATCGAGTTGTAAACTCGATAAATGAGGACCCAGGTGGGGTTATTTAAAGCTCAACCCTTATAAAGCATACGTGTACGTATGTATAGGAATACACACAAACACTCACCTGCATCCGTAACCAGGCACGAGGCAGGACCCGCTGTGCATCATCGAGGTAGGTGTCGTGGCAAACCACCCTGCGTCCGATAAACGCTGCAAGTGAGTCATCTACCGAGAGCACAGAGTGACAGGCCCGTGCACGTGTACCCACCACCCCATAACCCTCCGCCAGAGCAACCCCATGGCATCCGCAGGATGAGCACGAAGAGTGCTGAGAGAGAGGGTGAGCCAGGAGCCCCGCTCCGGTCCATCGTTACTTTGGTCATTTAGTCGTTTCAAGGCTTGTGGTAAGGTGTAGGGCCTCTCGCCTTCGTACAAACTCCGACCGACAGTAGTTTGGTTGACCATCCTTCGCGGTGACCCTCTGAACACAACCCCCTCCCCCAGTGCCCACCCCTTGTGATTCCAGAGGCCACCCCGAGCCAAGAGCCATGAGTATGATGAGCAACTCACATGAGTTACTCTCGGTAATTGGGACCCGTCTCATAAATCAATGGAACGCTTATCGTGCGCCCCTCATAGGCTCAGCCCGCCCATGTGAAAGCTAGGCCTCGCCCAAAGCAGAGCAAAGCAAAGCAACAAAAAAAAAAAAAAAAAAAAAAAAAAAAAAAAAAAAAAAAAGAAAAAAAAAAAAGAGAGAGAGAGAGAGAGAGAGAGAGAGAGAGAGAGAGAGAGAGAGAGAGAGAGAGAGAGAGAGAGAGAGAGAGAGAGAGAGAGCGAGAGCGAGGCCGCCGTGGCTCGCCCGCAATCCAGCTGGGTGCACCTCGTCACAACCACTCATCGGCGTGAGCTCATAGCTGTGTGCGACATAGGTACAAGAGCAAGAGGAGAAACAGTGTGCCAGCGTGGATGTGTGGGTGAGGCAGTGCGGTGAGGCAAAGCAGCGATGCCAGTCGAATCCCTGGAGACGGAACCTAGCATCAAAAACATCGTATAAGTCTACCCCAGGCCTCCATCCACCGAGTGGTGAGCTCGATAAAAGAAGACCCGAGTGGGGTTATTTAAAGCTCAACCCTTAAAAAAGCATAAACATGTACGCCGCCAGGAACCCAACAACAATAACATAGCAGCCAGGAACCCAACAACAATAACATAGCAGCCAGGAACCCAACAACAATAACATAGCAGCCAGGAACCCAACAACAATAACATAGCAGCCAGGAACCCAACAACAATAACATAGCAGCCAGGAACCCAACAACAATAACATAGCAGCCAGGAACCCAACAACAATAACATAGCTTCCGTAACCAGCCTTCAGGAACCCGCCTCAGTTACCCGCCCCCGTAACCAGGTCAGAGACGTGACGTACAATGCATCATTGAGGTGTCGTGGCAAGCCACCCTGCGTCCGATAGAAGCTACAAAAGAGTCATCTACCGAGAACACTAAGTGACAGGCCCGGTCACATGCACCCAACACGTCCCGACCCTCCGCCAGAGCATCCCCATGGCATCCGCAAAGTGAGCACGAGGGGTTCTGGGAGAGAGGGTGAGTCAGGAGCCCCGCGTCCAGGCAGTCGCTACTGTGGCAGTTGAGTGATTTCAAGGCTTGTGGAAATGTGTGGAGCCTGTCGCCTTCATTCCCACTCATACCGACAGTAGTTTAGTTAACCAACCTGTCCAGTGACCCACTGAGCCCAACCCCCTCCCTCAGATAACCCCCACCCCCCGCACCCCGAGTGATACCAGAGGCCACCCCGAGCCAAGAGCCGTGAGCGTGGTGAGAGAGCTTCTCTCAGTAAAAGTTTCCGTCTCATGAATCAGTGGAGCACTGATTATGTGCCCCTCATAACAAGCTGCCAATGGCCCCAACCACGCCGTGTGGCGGTGGCACCCAACCATGTATTGGTGCCCCCCAAAATAATAATAATAATAATAATAGTGCTTCTCTGTCAATGGCTGATGCATTTCTGCACATGCGCCTCCATCGTCTCACCCGTGAGGGGAGTACGAAGAATTGACGATAAGCTCTAATGACACCCCCGCAAGGGCAGTTCCAACACTTCCAGACGGGCCGGTATGTTCAATGAAAATACTGGTCCAGAAATAGACCGGTATGTTCAATGAAAATACTGGTGGCACCGACGGGAATCGAACTGGCGACAGGGCCCAGATGGTAGAACTTGACCACTGGGCTATCACGGTGTCCAATAATAATAATAATACTAATAATAATAATAATAATAATAATAGTGCTTCTCTGTCAATGGCTGATGCATTTCTGCACATGCGCCTCCATCGTCTCACCCGTGAGGGGAGTACGAAGAATTGACGATAAGCTCTAATGACACCCCCGCAAGGGCAGTTCCAACACTTCCAGACGGGCCGGTATGTTCAATGAAAATACTGGTCCAGACGGATCGGTATGTACAATGAAAATACTGGTGGCACCGACGGGAATCGAACTGGCGACAGGGCCCAGATGGTAGAACTTGACCACTGGGCTATCACGGTGTCCATAATAATAATAATAATAATAATAATAATAATAATAATAATAATAATAGTGCTTCTCTGTCAATGGCTGATGCATTTCTGCACATGCGCCTCCATCGTCTCACCCGTGAGGGGAGTACGAAGAATTGACGATAAGCTCTAATGACACCCCCGCAAGGGCAGTTCCAACACTTCCAGACGGGTCGGTATGTTCAATGAAAATACTGGTCCAGAAATAGACCGGTATGTTCAATGAAAATACTGGTGGCACAGACGGGAATCGAACTGGCGATAGGGCCCAGATGGTAGAACTTGACCACTGGGCTATCACGGTGTCCAATAATAATAATAATAATAATAATAATAATAATAATAATAATAGTGCTTCTCTGTCAATGGCTGATGCATTTCTGCACATGCGCCTCCATCGTCTCACCCGTGAGGGGAGTACGAAGAATTGACGATAAGCTCTAATGACACCCCCGCAAGGGCAGTTCCAACACTTCCAGACGGGCCGGTATGTTCAATGAAAATACTGGTCCAGAAATAGACCGGTATGTTCAATGAAAATACTGGTGGCACCGACGGGAATCGAACTGGCGACAGGGCTCAGATGGTAGAACTTGACCACTGGGCTATCACGGTGTCCATAATAATTTAATAATAATAATAAT
>WBZZ01004507.1:35000-37500 GCA_019918135.1 Paulinella micropora
TTTCTTTGTTTCCTTTGATTTATTTTTAATCTATCAACCCTCCCCCCCCCCCTTTTTTTTTAAATAATTATTTACCTAATGATTTATTAATTGATTTTTATCTACTTACTTATGTATTTTATGTTTTGCGCCGTGTAGCCTTGTACGGCCAGAACGCTCTTCCTGGAATGCCAGCGCTGTCCAGCGCGCACCTAGCTGCCCATGCTCAAGGTGCATTAAGAAGGACAAGTTGAAGAATTTCGGCCACCTCAAATTTCAAATCTCGGCAAAAAAAATAAAGTATGTTGCGGTGAAAAGTTGGGGAAAGAATTCCGGCCACCCAGAGTTTCGTAAAAAATCCACGTATTCTGCGGTGGCAAAGCATGGCCGAAATTTTCACCCGACCTTAGACAGAGAGATATATAGGTAGGTAGGTAGGTTAGGTGCTAGGTAGCTTAGGTAGGTACGTCGATAGTTAGATAGGTAATGCCCCAGATGTCCAGCGAGCACCTGGCTGCACACGCGCAAGGTGCATTATGTATATATGTATATATTTATATATATATATATATATATATATATATATATGTATATATATATATAGGTAGGTAGGTAGGTAGGTAGGTGGGTAGATAGGTGCTAGGTAGCTAGGTAGGTACGTAGATAGTTCGATAGGTAATGCCCGACATGTCCAGCGAACCTGGCTGCCCATGCGCAAGGTGCATTAGATAGATAGATATATAGGTAGGTAGGTAGGTAGGTAGGTAGGCAGGTAGGTTGGTAGGTATGTAGGTAGGTAGGTGCTAGGTAGATAGGTAGGTAGATAGGTAGGTAGGTAGGTAGGTAGGTAGGTGGATAGATAGATAGATAGATAGATAGATAGATAGATAGATAGATAGATAGATAGATAGATAGATAGATAGATAGATAGATAGATAGATATGTTTGGTCTATCAGCTCTGCATATCCGAAGACATAGGCATCCATTCCACCCCGCCTCCAGACGGAGGCTGGGTAGCGGGCTGGGAGGAAGCACTAAGCTTAGAATGTATGCAGTCTGAAGGTTCTACAACCCTCCCTGGCTAGAGGGCCGTAGAACCAACCCAGACACGTGTCCGTGATCACGTGCCCCGCCAAGGCTCGGGCCCGAGGGGTACACCAACCCTCGAGCTTCATCCAAGGCGACCACTTTCGCGGCGGCCGGACTATACCTTAAGATCTCCCTGCTTATGTGCCTACCCGCACACAGGAAGATCCCACTCCCGTCTAGTCTCTGAACCTTTCCCATTTGTCAGGACACCACTGGGTAGTGGCGACGGAGGACTACCGGGCCAGCTGCAGCGGTGACATAAGTGGGCCGACGTCGAGAGTAGTGGCCATTTGCCATATCCACTGGTCACTAAACTCACGTCGGAACACCAAGTCAGTCCAAGGCAGCCAATCAGAGGTAGTCGTACCGAGTAGGAGCCATGCGCGGGGTTGGCCTGACAAGAAGGGACTTGGCTGCGGGTTACCCATTATTCCCTGCGTGGCCATATCCTTCGAGTTTTTACCATCCGACGAGCATTACCTCGACTGCTGCACCTTGCGGTTTCCCGCAGGCCGCGGTATCGAAGGCTCTTAGGGCTTTCCCGAACAGTTTGAGAGTGTATCGAGGGCCGATGAAGGGTAGTCATCAGCCCTGGCCAGTCACGCTGCACCAGCTGCGACTGCACAAACAGCTGGTGAAGGGCTGAAGGAGATAGATAGATCGACCCCCAGGCTGTAGGTGCCAGTGGGTCGAGTCCAACTCCGGGATGCAGTTTACCGTCATGTCCAGGACGATAGATAGATAGATAGATAGATAGATAGATAGATAGATAGATAGATAGATAGATAGGTAGGTAGGTAGGTAGATAGATAGATAGATAGATAGATAACGCATGTACATATTCTTTACTTATGTTATTGCACTTCCACGTATTATGTATCATAAGTTGTTTATATATTTTATTATCTATCATAGATTTATGTATGGTATCTATCATTGTTTATATATTTTATTATCTATCATAGGTTGTTTATATATGTTATCTATCATAGTTTGTTTATATATTTTATTATCTATCATAGGTTGTTTATATATGTTACCTATCATAGTTTGTTTATATATTTTATTATCTATCATAGTTTGTTTATATATTTTATTATCTATCATAGGTTGTTTATATATGTTATTAGTTTGTTTATATATTTGATTATCTATCATAGGTTGTTCATGTATGTTATCTATCATAGTTTGTTATCTATCATAGGTTGTTTATATATGTTATTAGTTTGTTTATATATTTTATTATCTATCATAGTTTGTTTAAATATTTTATTATCTGTCATAGGTTGTTTATATACGTTATCTATCATAGTTTGTTTAAATATTTAATTATCTATCATAGGTTGTTTATATATGTCATTAGTTTGTTTATATATATTTTATTAGCTATCATAGTTTGTTTAAATATTTTATTATCTATCATAGGTTGTT
>WBZZ01004507.1:55000-57500 GCA_019918135.1 Paulinella micropora
ATCGGTTGAAAGTATTAATAGGAAAGAATAACCGTTCACACTGCCGATCCAGGAGTGGAAAAAATAAAATCTGGATCATGATTCAAGTCACAAGTTGCTGCCTCAAGATTATTCTCGAGTCATCGTCACGGTCCTGCCACTCCACTAGAGAAAACATAAGCTTCCGACCTCGGCCGGAACCAGGCTTGAATCAAGGCTGCTTCTCACTTTATTTGATAAATAGTATTAATAACTTCATACACTGTCAGGCACAGTGACAAGTTACCGGGGGCAGTCTCGGACTCAGTACTGACTCTGAACTTTCATTGAAACTGATTTTAAAATGTCAGGATCAAGCAGCCGGCAGCTTCAAATTTGATTGTTAGCCTAGCTGCCTCAAGTTCTGGAGTCCGACAGGCTGAGTGCGGCCGAGGCCGCATTGAGCTGCCAGCCTGAGTGAGCCTTAGTATGATGATATTTCAGTCTGATATTGAATACCGTTTCAAGTTTTCTATTGTGGTATTCAACGGTTAAGAACGTTCAAGTGTGAAACTTGTGACCGCGCGGCTTCAACTTTAGAAAATAATTTTTAGATTTTGTTCAATTTCATGATGTGATTTCAAGTTTTGAGAGTCCGAGTCTATTAATAAGTATTAACCGCCGGCCGATCGTCCTAGGCTTTCAAATGACTTGATGATGTCTTCAAGTCACAAGTTCAGGACAATCATATCACTTTGATTGATGGAGAACGATCAGGTCAAACTTAACTTGAACAGCTGCACACTGTGACTCTAGTTGTCTCAGGCTGTCATAGTAGGTGAGAGCTTTTTTCAAAAAACCTTACCGCCATGAATTTTGTGTTGGGGAGTGTTTCAATATATTTATTAATACTTTAAAATTAAAAAAAAAAGTTCATTCATAACTATAAAACTGCAAAAGCCTATCTATTTCCCGAGTTATTCACATGCTCAACTATATATGATATAGTGAACTTGGCAACTTCGCCAATAACCTAATCTTCCTTGCTTGTATAAACAAGAGTCAAAGATGGTGGGAAAATGTGCCGAGGTCGGACTAGCGAAGCCAAAACAACCAAGGCAAACAACAGCCAGTTCCCGTTGTCCTGCCTAACGATAATATATTCCGGGCTAAACTTAAAGGATAACGGTCGGGGGCCTTTTTAGTAATAACATCGTTGCCTGTCTACAACTTGAATGGTTATTAATAGGAATAGCTTCGTATTATATCTGGCTTAACACCCGGCATTATTATATAAAGTAGCCTATATATAATTTACCTATCTGCGCCTACAAGCCGGAGGCTGAGAGAGAGAGTGAGAGAGTGAGAGAGTGACTCCCGAGAGACAGAGACAGAGACATACAAACACACACACACACACACACAACTAGAATGTACGTACTTTGATCGACAACAACTACAAACGCACAAAAAACTTTGAATTGCTTGAAATTCAGAAATCACAGAATATTACACCGATGGAGCTCCTGAGGGCAAGACTGCACTAAGCCGAGGTTATTCCGCAGTCCCAGCAACCTCTTGCAAGACGTCACCGAATGTGCAAGTGCATACACCAAGCACGGTTGCTAGAGCTGCCTCGAAACCCCACCCATAACAATCTGGTGTCTGCTGGGTCCTGGGCTATCATATGCGGAGTTTAAGATCTTTTACGCGCGCAACGACCCTCCTCCCCAGCATCTACCACCAAAGGGTTATGAGTTGGCGTCACAGTTTAACGCCTTGAGGCCATTGGGCTGAATAATAATAATAATAATAATAATAATAATAATAATAATAATAATAATAATAATAATAATAATAAAAGTAGTAGTAGTAATAATAACAATAATAATAGTTATATTATTTACCACGGTTTGAGGATAAACCGTAACCAGTGTTGGTGCTGCTCCCCATCCCTAGATAGATAGATAGATAGATAGATAGATAGATAGATAGATAGATAGATAGATAGATAGATAGATAGATAGATAGATAGATAGATAGATAGATAGATAGATAGATAGATAGATAGATAGATAGATAGGTAGGCAGGTAGGTAGGTAGGTAGGTAGGTAGGTAGGTAGGTAGATAGATAGATAGATAGATAGATAGATAGATAGATAGATAGATGAGATGTCGCAAAGGAATGTAGTCCTTGCAAAGGAACGCAGTTTCACATCAAACAGTAATTTGTGTACTGTGCATGTGTCCGGGATGGGAATTACGGGTAGACTGTGTTCTGGAAAAAAGAAGAGAAGGACGTTGAAGAAAAAGGCGATCTAGGAATGGAGAGTGGGGAGGATAAGGAAGAAGGGAAAGAAAAGGAAGCCGTTAGTCCAAGTGTTTTGAGCACCGTAAGCTTGCGCAAGCTACAATGATGACATTGTGTAAAGGCCTAAACCCCCGAAGGGACCTAGCCCGGGCTATGCAACACTGGACGGCTATGACGGAATGCAGGATGAGAGATAAGGGGAGGATGAGAGGGAGGGCGGATTTGAGTTCT
>WBZZ01004508.1:10000-12500 GCA_019918135.1 Paulinella micropora
TTTGATTGACGACTGACTGTTTTCATTCCAAGCCTGGCTTCCTTTGTGAAACCATTCATATATTCATGTACACACATATCATGAGAGTGTGCAGAACCAGTTCATCCGCCAGCAGCTCTCTGTTTCCATCACCTTTGCTGGCTTCCTCCGACCACGTCTGACTGTATTTTTCCTCTTACTGTGACTTGGACCCAGCTGCCCCGTGCATCTCGGAACAGAGTTACCTTTCCGCTCCACTGGTTGGACACATCGGTCTGAATCCTGAGCTAACTGATTCCGGTCATCCCCTTACGAGTGCATGCACTTTCTCTCCTCCAGTCTTGTTCGAACTCATCACCGTCTTTTTTTTTCTCAATTTTTACCAGTTTTTCGCTTTTTTCAAATGCACCGTGTTCACCACAGGCTCCACTCTGATCCTCATATTTTGTAAATCGTCATGTGGTACCAAAATGTTACTGATTTTTTTTAGCGATGTTTTTTAATATACACATTGATTTTGCCACAACACCGCCAGGATGGATGACAAAACAATGACAGGAGAGTTGAGTGCGAAAGTCGCCTTTGCTTGATATCTCTTGCCTAAGATCGCTTGCTTGACGTCTATTGCTGCTTGTTGTTGAGATCCAGAGGGTCAATCTGAGTTTCGGTTGAAAAACAACCAGCCTTTTCAGTCGAAGATGGAAAGAAAGTAACATCAATATATTGGAATATCTCATTTGACATATTTGCGAACTGGGCCTGACATCTCTTGCTTGCCAGCTTGATTGATTGGAGACTGCAGCCGTTCTAAATTGCGTTGATAATACTTATTGCTACACCTCTGGCTTGGCATATGTAAAATCTCTGGCTTGATATTTCACAAGACGGGACTTGACATCGCTCACCTGCTGGTCCGTTCAGTTCCTTAAAGGAATGCGATTGGTGAAGATTGCGTCATTGTCACTGCATCGTCAGGCTAGGTGGAAAATCAAGATGATTACAAGGAAGTAAGGTTGAGCTAACGCTGGCTGAGCATGTAAATGAGCAGCCTCGAAGACAGGGAAAGTAGAGGCGAACTTTGCCTTCCCTTGACATCTCTGTTTTGACATCTTTTGGGCTTTATGACTAGAATGATAATTAGCAGACTTCAAAACAGAGGGGGGCCGTGCGAACGGCACCTTCGTGAGGACAACGACATGATGAGCGGACTTCAATACAGGGACAGTAAAGGAGAGCCGTGGAAACAGCGCCTCCGCTTGACATCTCCGGTCTGGCAAAGCTGGGTTGAATTCTGTGAAATGCCTGGTATCTCATCTCTGGGAACAACGAAATAAATAGCAGACTTCAATGCAGGATAGTAGGAGAGCAGCGGGAGCGGCCGTTTTCGCTTGACATCTCTGGTTTGACAACTCTGACTTGATATCGTTGGAATACCTGGTAATACTATCTCAACTCTGAGGATAACGCAATCATTAGCGGACTTCAATACAAATACAGGGATAGTAGAGGAGAGTGGGAGCGGCGTCTTCGCTTGACCTCTCTGGCTTGATAACTCTGGTTTGACATCTGTGGAAAATCTGGTATCTCAACTCTGAGAACAGGGCTTGACATTTCTTGCTTGCCAGCCTGATTGATTGAAGATCGAATATGAAATGATTGAATGAAGATCGAAAACGAGAAATATAAATGGATTGATAAATGGGTAGGTAGACAGATAGGTAGTGGATAAATGGGTAGGTAGGTGGGTAGAGAGGTAGACAGCTAGCTAGCTAGCTAGTTAGTTAGATAGATAGATAGATAGATAGATAGGTAGGTACGTAGGTAGGTAGGTAGGTAGGTAGGTGATTGTGATGTATGCATCTATGTATGTATGTATGTATGTGATGTATGCATCTATGTATGTATGTATGTATATGTATGTATGTATGTATGTATGTATGTAGTATGTATGTACGTATGTACGTACGTACGTACGTATGTATGTATGTATGTATGTACGTATGTATGTATGTATGCATATACGCATGTATGTAGGTATGCGTGCATGTATGCATAGACGCATGCATGCATGTACATGCATACATACATACATACATACATACATACATACATACATACATACATACATACATACATAAAGACACACCTGAGGTTGAATAAGGCTTTGCACCGCGCATTCATGCAGCTGCTTCTCCTATGCATACATACATATATATACATACATACATACTACATACATACATACATACATACATACATACATACCAGGCGTGAAGTGAAGACGGCGTTGCAATGTCGACAACCCGTCTGTAAATACATACATACATACATACATACATACATACATACATACATACATACATACGTACATACATACATACATACGTACATACATACATACATACATACATACATACATACATACATACATACATATATACATACATATATACATACAGACTCGTTGATTGATGGGAGGACTGCGGTTGGTCAACTTTCAGATTCTCGCAGATATGTAGAT
>WBZZ01004508.1:17500-20000 GCA_019918135.1 Paulinella micropora
ATGCATACCTTCGTTTTCAAGTGGAGGGAGTAGTGTTGCTCATGAGCACGATAGATAGATAGGTAGATAGATAGGTAGATAGATAGATAGATAGATAGATAGATAAGATAGATACATGCATACCTTCGTTTTCACGTGGAGGGAGTAGTGCTGCTCATAAGCACAGTTCATGGCGCAGGCCGCGCAGTAAAAAACGCTCACACTGGATGGCCTTTGATTCGTTTTGTGACTGCAGACAAAGACGTAAATAATACATGTAGTGTGGTGAGCATAGTTCAAGGCACACACAGGCCATGCAGTACATAAAACGCTAACACTAGATGGCTCTTGAGCCGTATGGTTACTGCAGAGGAACACGTAAATAAGACATGTAGTGATTGTGGTTAGCACAGTACAAAGCAGAGGTCAGTATAAAACGCTTACACTAGATGGCTCTTGAACCGTATGGTTACTGTAAATAAGACATGTAGCGATTGTGGTTAGCACAGTACAAAGCAGAGGTCAGTATAAAACGCGTACACTAGATGGCTCTTGAACCGTATGGTTACTGTAAATAAGACATGTAGTGATTGTGGTTAGCACAGTACAAAGCAGAGGTCAGTATAAAACGCTAACACTAGCTCCCGTATGGTTGCTGTAAATAAGGCAAGTAGTGATTGCGATTAGCACAGTACAAAGCAGAGGTCAGTATAAAGCGCTAACACTAGATGGCTCTTGAACCGTATGGCTACTGTAAATAAGACATGTAGTGATTGTGGTTAGCACAGTACAAAACAGAGGTCAATATAAAATGCTTACTTGCTGCAGATGAGCACGTGCATATGCAGATACGATCTACCTATCTATCTATCTATCTATCTATCTATCTATCTATCTATCTATCTATCTATCTATCTATCTATCTATCTATCTATCTATATATCTATATATCTATCTATCTATCTATCTATCTATCTATCTATCTATCTATCTATCTATCTATCTATCTATCTATCTATCTATCTATCTATCTATCTATCTATCTATCTATCTATCTATCTATATCTATATCTATATCTATCTATCTATCTATCTATCTATCTATCTATCTATCTATCTATTTATCTATCTATCTATCTATCTATCTTTCTTTCTATCTAACTATCTAGCACGTGCATAATACATGTAGTGTATCTGGTTAAGGTAGTTCAAGGCACAGATCAGTATAAAACGTTAAGACGGGATGGTTCTTTATCTGTGTTATTACTGCAGACAAACACGTAAATAAATCCTGCAATGAAGCTGGTTAGCACAGTCCAAGGCGCAGGTCAATATAAAACGCTTACACTAGATCGCTCTTGAACCGTGTGGTTACTGCAGATAAGCACGTGCATATGCAGATAAGCACGTGCATAATACATGCAGTGTATCTGGTTGAGGTAGTTCAAGGCACAGGCCAGTGTAAAACGTTAAGATGGGATGGCTCTTTATCTGTATTATTACTGCAGACAAACACATAAGTAAATCATGCAATGAAGCTGGTTAGCACAGTCCAAGGTGCAGATCAGTATAAAACGATACGACTGGCAAGCTCTTGATCTGTGTCGTTATTGCAGATAAATATGTGCATGATGCACGTAGTGATTGAGGCACAGTTCAAGGCGCAGGTTAGTATAAAACGATACGACTGGCTAGCTCTTGATCTGTGTTGTTACTGCAAACAAACATGTGCACGATGCATGTAGTGATTAAACACAGACACAGACACAGACACAGACACAGACACACACACACACACACACACACACACACACACACACACACACACACACATATATATATATATATATATAAGCTTTTATATATAAATACATACATACATACATACGCACATATACATACATACAAACATACATACATACATACATACATACATACATACATACATACATATATGTATATATGTATATATATATATATATAGAAATATAGAAATATAGAAATATAGAAATATAGAAATATATATATGTATATACAGAAATATATATAAATATATATAAATGTATATGTATGTATGTATATTATATATATATATATATGTATATACAACATACGCCTTTATACACAACATTCACGCGCATAGATACGTACAAGCATTCGAATAGATGTATACACACGTACATACACGCATACATCACATTAATTCACATCTTAGATAAATCTTGTGCATGCAAACATAGGCACATGCATACGTAACATGCATGATTTCGTAACATGCATACCGGGTATTATGACCCTTTCGCAATGCTCCCTTGGATTGCCTGAGCCTACGCTCATGCCCTACTGTGTATACATACATACATACATACATACATGCATACGTACATACATACATACATACATACATACATAAATACGTACATACATACATACATACATACATACATTCATACATACATACATACATACATACATACATACATACATACATACATACATACATACATACATACGTACATAC
>WBZZ01004508.1:22500-25000 GCA_019918135.1 Paulinella micropora
GACAGATAGATAGATAGATAGATAGATAGATAGATAGATAGATAGATAAGATAGATAGATAGATAAAGTTCGTTAAGGAGAGAGATATACTCTTGATCTTAGAAGTTACCTTGTTATAGGCGCGTTTGAAGGCGTCTTTCTTGTGACCGGTGATTTTCGCTGAAGCTTGTTGGCTCTGAGCAGCCCTTCCCTTCTGCTGCGCTGCTTGCTCCATATCCAAGGACGGGTCCGATGTTCTGTTCTGAGCTAGGCCGCCGGTGATTTTGGTTAAAGCTTGCTGCGCTGCAGTTTCTTCCGCCTCTTGCTGCGCTGCTTGCTGCATATTAAATGACCCGGACGGAGTCGATCTTTTCTGAGCAAGGCTGCCGGTAGAGACTTGCTGAGGTGCTCGATGCACATTCAATGACGGAGAGAGAGTTGTTGTATTCTCAGCTCGGCTTCGGCTGCTGACGGAGAGAGAGACAATGAAGGGTTCATCCAACGACGGAGTCGTTGTTGTGTTCTGAGTTCGGCTGCTGCTGGCAGAGAGAGAGGCAAGGAGTGGTTCGATTTCTCGGAAGCTAGCCGGCTCAGCTGGCAATCCCTTCTTGTGTTGCCTATGTATGTATGTATGTATGTATGTATGCATGTATGTATGTATGTTATGTATGTATGTATGTATGTACGCCCTCACAGAAGAGGTCTTGCTATCATCTTTATCACTCTAAATACATCTACTCATTTCTATGTATGCATGTATGTATGTATGTATATATGTATGTATGTATGTACCACCGCAGCTTTCGCAGTATATCGATCGCGTCTGAGTTTAAGGCATACAGAAAATTGCGCACATTATTCCGTTGTGCCTCGTCCATTTCCGGAAAGAATGTCGGCTTTATCTCGTTCAACCTTGAACAACTTTGCAAGAAGAGGGAAAGAAAACTAAGGTCGATCCCAGCTACTTCGAACGAAGGGCCCGACTCTTGCTCCTCCTCCTGCTCGCTTTCTGAATCTTGCTCTTCACTCTCGCTCTCACTGCGATCACTGTCATCAACCCATTCTTCGTAACATTCCTCAATACTGAAGTCCCCAGACTGGTAATCCTCTGCCCAGACCAACGCCCTTTGGATCCGATGCTGCTTGTTTTTGGCGTACTTTTGCCCCTCCTTCCAAGAGACAATTGTGTTGGCGTCCGCTTTGCGCAGCCTGTGCAAAGGATTAGCAAGGATGAAGATAAAGATAAAGATAGAGATAGAGATAGAGATAAAGATAAAGATACATATGAAGATAATCATAAAGATAAAGATAGAAAAGGGCCGTTTCTCAGAAATCAGCAAAGGTTTTGTTTTTATTTATACATGGACAGGTAGATAGATAGATAGATAGATAGATAGATAGATAGATAAGATAGATAAGATAGATAGGTACATAGATACATAGATAGATAGATAGATAGATAGATAGATAGATAGATAGATAGATAAATAGATAGATAGATAGATAGATAGATAGATAGATAAGATAGATAAGATAGATAGGATAGATAGATAGATAGATAGATAGATAGATAGATAGATAGATAGATAGATAGATGGATCGATCGATGGATCGATGGATGGATCGATGGACGGATGGATATAGATGAAGAGATAGAAAGACAAGATGGATAGACACATAAATACATAGATACATAGATACATAGGTAGATAGACAGATATGTAGATAGATAAATAGACAGATAAATAGATAGATAGATAGATAGATAGATAAGATAGATATAGATAGAGATAGATAGATAGATAGATAGATAGATAGATAGACAGATCGATAATCAGATAGACAGACAGACAGATAGATAGATAGATAGATAGATAGATAGATAGATAGATAGATAGATAGACTTTAGAACCAGTGGTGCGAGGCGCCCTTGTTATCTAAAAAGTAAACCAAGAGCAGCTCTTGGAAGGTTGTTGGCTTCTTTGCCATCACAGAGGGAGGGGCCCTCTCTGTATCCAAGACGAGACAGGGCCTAGTACGGTACGTATATACACACATTTGTATAATGTGATATATATTCACCGAGTTGCTGATATTGTAATGTTGATGTTGGTATTGATATTGATACTTATGTTCCCTTTCCCTTTTCCAACTCCCCCCCCCCCCCCCCCCCCCCCCCCCCTCTCTCTCCTCTTTCCCGCATGTAGACCAAAATGGAAAGCGGCTGTACTTCACCCACACCAAGTCGCCTTCTTGGAACTTGCTTTGCGCTTGACCCCTCCCTTGAGCCTTCTGCCCCGATTTCTTGTTGTTCTTGTTGGTGGAGGTGGAGGTGATGATGGCAGTGGTGCTGGTGGTGGTGAGGGTGTTGTCGTTGTCGTTGTTGCTGTCGTTGTTGTTGTCGTCATGGTTGTCGTCCTCGTCATCGTTGTTTTCGTCATCCTTGTTGCCATTGTTGTTGTCGCTGCTGTTGCTGATGATCACGTCGCCTTTTTGAATACTGCTTCGCCTTTGTTCCCTC
>WBZZ01004508.1:82500-130000 GCA_019918135.1 Paulinella micropora
TATGTTTGTTTGTATGTATGCATGCATGTATGTATGTATGTATGTATGTATGTATGACAGATAGACAGACTAACAAAAGGCGCAACGGAAATATACGGTTACTGGAGACACAGCGGAAACAAGAGTTTATATATATATATATATATATATATATATATATATATATATATATATATAACATTGAGAAAGTGTATAGATGTGTAGACGGTGACTTGTGGAGAGACAACGGTTTTAATGGAGGCATTTCCACGGAAATTCTCTCAAGTGGCAAAGAAACCCACCGTTGACCTCATTATTCTCGATGAGGTACGAAAAAGAAAACGAAAGGCGAACGGTTGGAAAAGCTCTTGTCCTGAGAAGTTCCTATTTCTTAAGCACAACGAACAATAACTTCAAGCTCTTCGATCTCAGTCAATATTTGTCATCATCTACGACCTGTTTTATGGCTCATTAGAAAGCTCTTGAAGAGAGCTTTCAAATGAGCCACTACACAAGCCGCAAAGATCAGAACCGGCTGAGAACGAAACGTTTGAAGTCATTGCTCATTGTGGTTAAGTACAAGGAACTTCTCAGGCAATGACTTCAAACGTTTCGTTGTCAGCCGGTTCTGATCTTTGCGGCTTGTGTAGTGGCTCATTTGAAAGCTCTCTTCAAGAGCTTTCTAATGAGCCATAAAACAGGCTGTAGATGCAAATATTGACTGAGATCGAAGCGCTTGAAGTCATTGTTCGTTGTGCTTAAGAAATAGGAACTTCTCCTGCGTTGTCAGGCGATGGTTTTAGCACTTATATATATCGTAAGACGATGAAATCAAAGTTGGCCAGTTTCTCACTTGAAGATCTGCAGTAATAATAGATTTCAAAGGGATATAAATGTAGCGAGCTTTTTGGTCGAAGATTGGGGGGGGGGGGGGGGGGGGGGGTTGTAAAGTGGGAGGGAAGGATGAGAAGTTCCTATTTCTTAAGCACAACGAACAATGACTTCAAGCGCTTCGATCTCATTCAATATTTGCATCTACAACCTGTTTTTATGGCTCATTAGAAAGCTCTTGAAGAGAGCTTTCAAATGAGCCACTACACAAGCCGCAAAGATCAGAACCGGCTGAGAACGAAACGTTTGAAGTCATCTCGTTGTGGTTAAGTACAAGGAACTTCTCATTGAGAAAGACTCATAGACACAGACACAGGCAGCTGAAGGGTCATGCCCCTTAGACGTTGTCAGCGACGACGTTTTCTATGTCACAGCTGGTTGGAAGTTCTGGACTTGAGACAAAAATGACTGAAGTCGGTCTCAGGTAAGGGGATGAGCGGAGGAACTGAAAAGTACTAGTAGAGATTGAGTCTGTTTAAATCATTCTCAAATAGTAAATTTAATAGATAATTAGTCATTCTATGGAACACATAGAAAAAATACAATTTTTTTTTTCAATAAATCTTAATATATTTTACAAAGTTTGCACTGTTTCTGCTTATGTCAAAAATCTATGGTTGTGTGACTGGCTGTAGTGTATAGTAAGATCCCTAGTAGAATATAATATTCGGATGCATAAATACATACATACATAGGTCTCTGGTGTGGGGTGCGGGTAGCCTAAATCGCCTACATACATACATACATACACATACATATATAGAGACATAGCTGCTAACATATCCCTGCTAGGGGCAAGTATTTTATTAAAAGGGGTTGCGTTGATAATAATAATAATAATAATAATAATAATAATAATAATAATAATGATAGTAATAATAGTAATAATAATAATAATAATAATAATAATAATAATAATAATAATAGTAATAGTAATAATAATAATAATAATAATAATAATAATAATAATAATAATAATAATAATAGTGCTTCTCTGTCAATGGCTGATGCATTTCTGCACATGCGCCTCCATCGTCTCACCCGTGAGGGGAGTACGAAGAATTGACGATAAGCTCTAATGACACCCCCGCAAGGGCAGTTCCAACACTTCCAGACGGGCCGGTATGTTCAATGAAAATACTGGTCCAGAAATAGACCGATATGTTCAATGAAAATACTGGTGGCACCGACGGGAATCGAACTGGCGACAGGCCCAGATGGTAGAACTTGACCACTGGGCTATCACGGTGTCCATAATAATAATAATAATAATGATAATAATAATAATAATGATAATAGTGCTTCTCTGGCAATTGCTGATGCATTTCTGCACATGCGCCTCCATCGTCTCACCCGTGAGGGGAGTAAGAAGAATTGACGATAAGCTCTAATGACACCCCCGCAAGGGCAGTTCCAACACTTCCAGACGGGCCGGTATGTTCAATGAAAATACTGGTCCAGACGAATAATAATAATAATAATAATAATAATCAGTTTCTCAGTGACTTGGAAGGAAAATTAGAATTGTGAATTTTTATGAAACTCTTCAGTCGGTTGGGTACAACGAACTCTTATTAAAGAACACTGTGACTATGGCTGCATGGAGTCCTGGCTCGGCTCATGAGAGCAGGTGAACATGATCATTGTACAAGTACTACAATAGCAGAGCGACTGTCACTTCGGTGTTTATTTACATAACTATTGCTGTTGACATTCAAGACAACAAAAAAAATTGATTTTTCTGTTTTGGTTGGAATTTCAGTTTTGGTTGGAATTTTGATTTTGGGTGAAAATTTGAATTTTTCAAATTAACGGCTATATTCGTCCGCAAAATATCGTAAATTTTCGCGAAATGTTACCGTTAAATTTGAAAATTTGAATTTTTGGTCACAAAAATGAAAAACTGTCACAAAAATGAAAATCTGACACAAAAATGAAAAACTAATTTTTGTTGTTGTCTTGAATGTCAACAGCAATACTTGTTGCAGACTCCCGGCGTGACTTGATGTACCATACGATCGAGTCACGGTGAGTCGTCACTGAGCCGCGGCTCTGACTCGATTGTGGTGAGTCTTTGATCGTCAGTGGCCATGCATTGCAACAACACAAACCGGTGCGGTTCAATTGCCAAAATCATCTGCAGTCAAACATTGACTTGTGTTTCTTGCAATCTCTTGCCACCGCCGCTACCGTGCAGTGTATTGTATCAGTGTGACCTTGTCAACAAATTTCAAGTCCCGCAGGTGACATGACTTGAGGAGGCCGCCCTTCACGGAAAAAAAGCTACAAAATGACATTTGAAAGGAAACTTCAAAACCGGCTGAAGGCAAACCGGGACGATTGATTATCTCCGAGTTATCTACAAAAAAAAAAAAATTGACTTCAAGATCGTTTAAGCGAAATCATTTCTGAACGAAATCGAAAACCAGTTTGTGACTGCAGTGAAGCTTCGAATCGTCGTGCAGAAGTAACGGAACGGTAAAAAAAGAAATAAATTGTCTTAAGAAGTAAGACAGTATAAATAAATGATATGAGAAGCCGGTTTCACGTCTCCCAGGCGTCCCCAGTTGACTAGCTGACCAGCTCCATAAGAACTTTAATAGAATTATCCTCCCAACAGACAAAAGCCAGCCAAATAAAGAAAACAGAAGACGTGAGCTCTAAGCCTTTAAATTTCAAGTGTCCATACAGGTCATATTGGCATTGGGGCCACCAATGCCACCCATACCTGGTCCTGAGAAAATACTCCTCTTTTTCCGTACTAACTACTAACTGACAATATTAACTAACGTATTAACCGGTTGTATTAATCCCATCACCTAGCTCACTTCCCAAGCTCCCCCTTGATGGCATTAATACCCACACACACACACACACCCTTGCACTTAACTTATTCCTTGTGCGTTCCAACGTTCAAGGTTGCGCAATCCTTCCCACTATCTTGGAGTAATTGGGTCCCCGCTGCCGCTTGGTATTGGCATCTCCGTAGTTGTCCGGGGAACTAATCTTCTCCAACACCGCTTTTCCCGCCAATATCATCGCGTTGACGTAGGCGTAGCGTAGATCGATGTGGTCCAACTTCTGACGGTAGATGTTCGTGGTTGCCAGATCAATTGCCCCCTTGTTATCCTCGTACACCACCGGTGGCTTACCCTAACCTTGCTTGGCCATGTTTTTGGCTACTCTGCCCCCGGCGATTCCGTTGATAAAGTTTGCGATCTTTTCCTGTCCAGCGTCCATCGCGTAGATCTCCGCCTCGCAGGTGGACTCCTCCGGAGGCGCTTCTATCCGAACATGTCCCTCCGGCATTTTCTCCTCAGGTGGCGGTAGCGTCCCCACCGCCTCCGCTTGCAGGTCTTGCTGCTTCGCCAGCAGCTTTTCCCTCCTTTCCTTGCTACGCGGCCCACGCTGCTTCGGTAATTCCACTGTAATTGTGCGCTTCATACACACCGGGTTTACCGATCCACCAAGCATGAAGTGAATCACGGCCAGTTGAGCCCTGCGATCGCCCCAGTCACCCTTCCAATATGCGTCTGGGTAGGACGTCAGGCGCGTACTTTCCTTTTGGTAGAAACGCACTCCTCGCCGCGCGGTGCCCTGAAGGTACCTCATCACTTGTTCCGCCTCTTGGAAGGGGAACTCTTTTGGCTTTGACGTATAGCGCGCCATCTCCGCCACCGGCCCTAGCGTGTCATGCCTCGTTACCCTCACCCAGATGAGTATTCCGCAGATATGGTAAGGTGAGAATTCTTCCAGTACACTCGGGACTCCCACGCGGCACCCCGGCATTAGCCACGGCGAATCCACAGACGCTAAGTCCTTTGTCTTGAGCCGCTCGCTCGCCTCCTTAATAAAGGTTTCCTGGAATAACTTGACAGTTCGCCCCAACTCCGGATGCAGTCCATCCTCGATGTTGATCCCCACCACTCCCGTTGGCGGTTCACTTTTAAATACCTTAAAGCGGCTTTCACCCGCCTCTCGGAACTTCTCCTTAGCCTCCTCGTCGCCGAAGCCCATCATGATGTCGTCTACATGCACGAACCCGATGTCAGGCTTACTCATTCCCGAACGCCAGCGGAAGAAGAAACACGGAAAAGCCTTGTGCTGTTCAAAACCTTGCGATACCATGAATGGTACTAGCACTTGCATCCACCATTTTCTTCCGGCATCCGGTCGACCGTACAGCGCCCTTACCATTTCCCACACGTACCCTTCCTCTTCAAAGCCAAAGGGTGGGACCAGATAGGTGGGCCGCATTCCCGCCTCCTCTACTTCCGCCTCTATGTAGGCAGTTCCCACATCAAACTTACCCAACACTAGGTCATAAAAGGTCACCAGCATGAAGAAGCCCAGGATAGTCATGGTGCATGGGGTCGGAAAAGTTCGTTGCCCGTAGTGCTCTCCTTGTACCATAGAGTATCCCTTTGCCACCAGTCGGCTCTTGTACTTGAGCACTTTGCCGCCCGATTTTTTTGTCGCGTCTGCGTACCTTCCCCGGCACAAGTCCCGCTCCGGCACGGACTCCCTCTTTCGCCTCCTGAAGCATCCTTGCGCCCACAGGGTGGCTATCTCTTGCGCTCTTGTGTCTTCAAACTTTCCCGAAGCGGTAGCTTCCTTTTCCGCCACCGGACGCGTAAAGGTAGCCGCCAGTGCCCGCTCACGTACTGCCCATTTCAGGATTTCCGTGTCTAGCATCTTTTCCACTTCATTTTCGGTCTCCTCCCCTTCGAACCGCACGAAATGGGCCGGCTGCAACTTTTTCTCTTGTCGAATGGGATCGCATTCTCCTTCCACTGCGCCCTTCCGAGTCTTACTCTTCCATTCGGGGTCGTAGGTCTTCTTTGCCCAGTTCCAGCCCCACTCCTTTGCCGGCACTTCTACGATCAGACCCCGAGTCACCTCTCGTGTCTCATCCGTTTGCTCCTCCGGCTCCGGCTGCCTCAGCGTTCCTTCCTCCTTTTCTACTTTGACCACAGCTATGCGATCGCTGTCTTGCGCCCCTTCTGGTTTGACAAACAGTTCCTCCAGATCATCGTTGATCAGGGCACCTTGGGCCTCATCCACCTTCAACCCGGCCGCCTTCCAAATTTTTGCTAGTATGGGCCATGCCGCTTGATTCTCGTCAAAGTTGACGACGTCGCGCCAACGCTTGACCTCCCCCTGGACTAAAACCACGTGCGCGGAGGTCTCCAAGTCCAACCCCATCCACGCCGCGGGTAATGAGCGGTCTTCCTCCTTTCTTAGCCCATGGTACTTCTTGTCAAGCACCGCATGACAAAGGCATCCAAAGCTGTGCAGCAACGACAGCCAATCCACATTTTCCTCGTAAGGGAACATGGTGAATAGTCGCGGCTCTTTGCCTCCCGGTGGCGGCGTCAGGTTATGCAGTAGCCCAACGTGCAGTGGCGCGTAACCCAAGTACACATATGGCAGTTGCGCTCTCTTTAGTAGCTTCCTCGCCCCCGCCCAGATATGCTTCTGCGAGACTTCCACCAGAGCCTGCTTGTTGGGATCGTTCCTAACTGCGTATCGGGGCCGCACCCCAACACTTTCAATCAGGTCATTGAAGACTTGCGATCTCTGATAAGCGCCGTCCCCCCATTTTGCTTAACCCGGTTTCCGGTCTGGGTCCTGCTCATCCGGAACACCTTGCTTGCCACCACGGACTGCCGCTGCATCTCCGCGTTCAGGAGAAGTTCCAAGTTGGTGTATCCCACGGTGTCCTCTACTATTGCCATGAGGCATCGCTCTCCGTTAAGTAGAGGCCTTGCCAGCAGCGCCGAGGTGTCCACCGACCAGCCTTCACCCTTCTCCTTCATTCTGGTTCCATGCGCCTTCGCTCGATGAGGCGGCTTTTGGGCTCCGCCCGCCGGACACTCCGGACACTCCTTGCTAACGTCTTTGTTGACGTTCACTAGTTTTACGTCATGGGCTTGGGCAATTGCTTGCAACTTTGCGGCAGCGGGATCATGAAATATCCGATGGAGTAGTTCCATATCCCACTCCTTCTTCCTTGCCTTGTTGGTGGTCCAGAAGGCAGCTTGCTGTTCCTCAGTCGATCCGGATTGAAACCTGATTACCGAGTCTTCCGTATCGAAGTACAGAAGGGCGTTCTTCTCCTCCTCCTTCACATCCGGGACCACCGCCCTAGTGACGTAAGGCGAATCCTTTCGCAACACCAACGTGTACCCATCTAGCATCATTTTAGGTCCGGACACGAGTAGTTCGGTTAAGTGCTCACCCACCCACACTTCCTTTAGTGGTAGGCATCCATCCCGCCCGTCACCTCGGAGAGTAGGTAGCTTGTAACCCCCTTGGGCGTCCATCCTGGTGGTTCCACCCACCGCGCTGAACTCTTTCATCTCACGCTTGACGCCCTGCATGAACTCCTTGTAGCTTGGTGGCGCCATGTCGGACACAGCCCCCCGAGTCCAGCATGTGGTCGGGGACCTTTCGCGGTCTTGTCGCCTTCCGCCCATCCTTCCCCATAAGCGCGCGATTCAACATCATTCTTATCACCTCCATTTCCTCTTCCTGAAGTTGCTCAGGTTCCCCCTGGACCTCGCTGGCGTAGACTACCACATGCTCCGGTCTGTTGCCTCCCTCCAGCGGTCGTAACCAGTAGGGTCGAGGTCGCTTTTCCCAGCCTCCTGCTATTCTCCATGGCTTTGGGTTCCAGTGCGCGGGGAATTTCGGCTTGTTGTACGGAAATGGCCATCCAGTCGACCAGCGATATAGCAATCCCACATACTCCTGCCATCGCCCTTCGAAATCCTGCAGATCTCGATGGTCATCCCCCCACTGGGGCGGCCACGCCACCCGTTCTGATTTACTTCGTTTTGCTGCTCCGTTATGACTTCCAAACGCCGAATCCTTTCCTTTTCGCTCACCCGCTCACGCCCAGGTTCCGGCTCCATTTCCATTCGCTGCTTGCCTGGGCTTACAGCGTCCTCCGGAGTTAGTTGGCCCGTCGCCACTCCCTGGATAGGCACCCCTTCCTTTCGATCCTCTCTTTTCCACAATTTCTTCTCAGCCACTTTGATTATAAGTTGCTGAACTTCGTTGATCTGGTCCATGCTCACCGCTCGGACGTCCTCTCCGTAGAGCTCCGTCATCACCGTTGCTAACTTGCGGAGGTGTCGAAGCATGTTGATGCGTGTCCTCTCATCACCTTCGCGCTCCGGGCGTTTCGGTTTGGTGGGCGTTAGTTGCCCCTTAATATGGGTCAGTGCCCTCCCCATTTCCTCTTTAAACTTCTTAGCCTTAGGCGTGTCGTAGGGCGCCGCCGCCCGCACCTGGGCCACCAAAGACACCGTGTCATCCACCCTCCCCGGATCTTTGGAATCCTCGGACTCCTCTTGCACCTCCGTTGAATCCTCCGGAAAGCTCTGGTAGAGCTCCGCCATGTGCTCCCTCCACGGGGTGCTTCCATTTTCCAAATACACCAGCGGGTCTGTTACTTCCTCCGGGATAGCTATCATTTCGGGCTTGGCCCTTCCCGGGCTCGGCGTAGCCGTGTCAGCACTTTCCGCCTGGCGCTCCGCCTTAACCGCGGTGTTCTCCCTGGTTTTCCTTTCCACCCTCGGAGTCAACGGAGGCATCGCTCCCTCCGTCACCGGCGACGCAGTCACTCTCCCTTTAGCTACTATCGGCGTCATCTGAGCCTGATCCCGCACCAGTCCGACTCGCTTTAAGTCGTCGTCATACTTCCCTGCGTGGGCCGGATCCTTCATAGCGCGATACTGTGTCACCGCCGCTTTCACCGACCGGTAAGGCACACGCTCCCGGTACACCTTCCGATTTCTCGGCACCCCCGGCTCCTCCCACTTTGCCTTATCCCTGTTGATAGTTGTAGAGCACTCCGGTATGCTCTTCTCGCAGAATAGTGAATATGATAGGAACCAGCGACCGGTCCCAGTTCACCCCTCGCCTCTGGGCCTCCTGCCGCGTCAGATGCTCCAACATCTTGTCCGGTTTTGCCCGTCCAATCAGGTGTCTCAAGCCTCGCTCCTCCATTTCAATCACCAGTCTATACGCCGGCATCAAGGCCCATTCGCGCGACTTGGCCCTTATGCTTTCATCCACGTAATATCTCTCTCTCCTGTCTTGGTGATTGGTGCAGAACATCATGTCCCCGGTGAGAAGGCCCGCCGCATCCGCCCGCACCTGTTGGTACTCGGATTCCACCGCCTCCTTTCTCGTTCTCAGGCATCGGTCTCTTCCGAACGTTGAACCGTAGCACCTTCCTTCCAGACGAGCTTCTACCACTCCAACTGGCTCACCGTCGGCGTGACGCAGATGTTCTGGCGGTATCTCGTAGGTTTCGGGACCATATTTCAAGGGTTCGGATAATGAATAAATAGAGTCAGGTGTTTGCGGAGTAGCTATGGTCTTGCTCTTCCCGGTGCCGGACTTACTTCCGGTTCCCTTCACCATCATCGCTCTAGGTAGGCCGGTTCCATCCCGGAGTCTTCTAAACTCCTTCCAGTTGAGTTGCCACTCCATGTACTGGTCCACTATACCCGGTCCCGTTGGTATGTGGCGGTACCAGGACGGGGGTATCCACTCCGTCGGCCCCATTGGCGTACCGAAGGTTACCAGCCTTCCTCGTCCGTCACCGTAGTGCCGAAACTCATGCGTTACACCGCCACCGTCCCGGTATTGTCGTACAGCAATTGGAGCTTCCTCTTCCTCCTCCGAGCTTGAGAGAGGGGACTCCGTCTCGTCGCTGTCCTGAGAGATAGAGTCTTGCCACGGCTCCCAATCTGCCCTCCTTCTTCGAGGTCGCGGCTTCTTTACCCCCTTAGGTTCGCTTGGGTTCTGGCCCGGCAGAGACCCTGGGATCTCCTTCGCCTCTCCGTCAGCCATACCATCACGAACTCGTACCGGGATGTAATGACACCCAACATTGCGAAGAAACTCCGCAGCTGCCTCCAATCGAGAGTAGTACGTGGGATCCTCTGCAGGGCCACCCGCATTGGGCGCGGCAGCTCCGCTTAGATCACCTTCCCCCTCGACAGCCTCAGCTTCCGGCGTAGGCGTAGTGTCGTTTGCCCTAGGTGCAGCTAAAGCGTTTACGAAGTTGTTGAACTCCTCGAAGTTGCTCACCTCCGGGAACAGTCCCTTTTCCTCTCCAAGTTGGCTGGAAGGATTGACTAACTCTGGGCTTTCCGGCTGAGGGTCTGCGCTTGCACCCCTTGCGGAGTGTTGACTCTCCTCATCCCGACTCCTCTTCTTGCTTCCACTCCTTTTTACCATGTATGCACGCGCTGCCTTCCTTTGCCGCAGTAGACTGTAGGCGCGGTTGAGCTCTCCATCCTCGTCATCATCCGAGCTCCCACTCGTGTCCGCCCCCGGAGAATTCTTCTCGGCCATGTCGGCCTTCGCCTTCGCCCCCGGTTGCTCGTCATTCCCGTCCGGACCATGAGTGCACTTAGCCAAGGGGTGGTCACCACCACATCGTAAGGCAGGGCTTCTTACAGTTGGTGGCATAATGCCCCTTCCCTTTACAGTTGAAGCACTTCTTCTCCTTCTTACTCTTTTCCTTCGCGCTCTTTTGACTGCTCTTCCCTCCTCCATGCCCTTCCTTACCTCGCGTGCCGCCTCTTTCTTTCTTTTCCTTGCCTGAGCGCGAGAATCTGCATTTGCTCCCGTACTTGCAGTCTCCTTCATTGCTGAAGAGGAAACAAACCCCCTTCAGCTTGTCGTTGAGGTGCAGATATTGACACTCTCCTCCCTTTTTGCACCTTCCCTTCTGAAAGTACATGCAGGGAGTAGTAAAGGGTTTCTTCTTCTCAATCTTTGCAGCGTTTGCCTTAGCCTTCTTGGTGGCCTTTCTCTCTCTTTCGGTTTGCAAATCAATGTCTTTGGCTTTCCTCTTGAGCTCTTGCCACCATTGATGTACATCCCATGATTGCTTGTCTTTCTCAAAGTCTGCTGCTAGCAACCACTGCTTCCAATCAGCCTGCACCTCCTTGTCCCTCATCTCGGGTCCCATTATCGCGTCACGTATTATCTGCTCAAAGCTTAAGTCAGAAGGATGATGCCCCTTTTTGGCCAGCTGCACTCTTACTGCCTCAAACTCTGCAATCTGTTCTTCATACTGCGTGGAGGAGTTGAACTCCCAGCGAGCCATCTTTCTCTGCTTCTCCAGCAGATCACGGGATTACCCTTGCCATACTGGTCCTTCAGTCGCTTCCACATGGCGTCAGGGTGTTGCCCAAATTCCGGTGTGCCGACCCGGACCAAATCCGTGACCAGCCTTTTCGCCTCGCCTCTGAGGTGGGTATATATGAGGGTGAATAGTTCCACTCTCTTCTCTCTCACTGCCACTAGCAGACTTTCATCATAGCTTACCACCAATCGCCGTTCCTTGCGTTTCTTCTTGCGCACGGGGTCCACTGACTTCTTGTCTGACGTTGCAGTTGTAGAGAGTCCCACCTTTGGTGCTTTCTCTTCGTCACTGCCACTTAATCTTTCGCCCCCAGAGGTACCGGACGAGCTAGAGGGAGAGGCTTCCCTTTTCTCTCTCCTCTCTTCCTCATACTTTCGTGATGCAGATTCACGCTTGCTCGTGTTGCCTGATCTCTCTTCAAGGCTCTTCCCATCTCTCTTTCCTCTTGCTCCTGCTCTGCCTCCGAGTCCTCAGAGGTTTGTTTGTCTTCTGACTCCTCTTCTGCATCATCCAAACTTTGCATGCTTACTACTTCTTCCTCATCTTCTGCACTCCCTTGCAGCCCTAGTGCTCTATCTAATGACCCCATTGCATTGCTGCTGCTGGTTGCTGCCATTGCTGCTTTCTTTTTCACATACCTTTCCCATAGACTCATATAGCTTGGTACAGTCTTTCCTGCCATGTGCAGTCTTCGGAGGTGGGCGCGATGCACCTCTAGTTTATGTCCCTTTAGGTCTTCAAATCCACCTTTGAGGTCCTTCCTAACTGCCTGTAACAGCAACGAGCGTTGGAAGTCTTCCCAGTCCTCTCTACCGCTGTAGTTCGGTATGTTGTTTGACTCGTTTTCATTTATACGTTTTTCTGTCATCTGAAGTTATTTTTCTAACCCAGAAAGGCTCCTGTTTCCTGTCTGTTTTGTGCTCTTGACTGGCTGCCACCTGTCCTGCAAATTCCCCATTCAGAGTACGTTGCAAAGATCTAATTGCAGCAATCAGCCTTCAGCCCCTTCTTGTTGGTTTCCTCTAGCAGGTAGCTACCATGCACCCACCAATACGTCTGCGCGCCACACGCACCCCTGAACTGATTTCCGGGCTTGCCTGATGATGGGGTTTTGTGGTCCAAACGGGCCCCTAAACCGTTCCTGTTGATGTCCTTCTGACCCGAAGGCTCACTCTTGACTCCTTTCGGTAGCTCAGCAGTTGCAGAGCTCTACCCCCTGTCCACCACAACAACATCACTCAAAATGATCGAGAGTGAAGGTTTCTACGGTCTGTGTCACTCTTGGGTGTGACACAGACCGTAGAAACCTTTCCCTCTCTGTAACACCCACGGTATACTACATCGTTTATACGCTATTGGGGCTTTACGGGAATTTATTCTTGGGAGTATTTTCTTGTTATTAAATGTAATTTAAGATGAATTCTTATTACATTTCCGGTTCTGATTCATATATCCGGTTTTAATGTTGTAGTAGGATAAGGAATATGGAGGAAAAGCTAGGAAGCTTGGACCCCCATAAGACCTTAAAACCTACATTTTACACTTAACAGTTTACCGGCGTGGAGAGGGTTATTAGGATGCAGAATACACAGTTGTGTAGCATCCATATGGAATAACCTCCCACATTAATAGCGTTGACCCGATCCTTCTACAGTACATGTAGTAACCGTTTGAAGTTTTGGAAAAAGGTCACGGAAAAACCGTGAAATTTGGCCTTTTTTCCCTGACTGGGAATTTCAACTATGGCTAAATAAGAGAAAACGCACTTATGGGTTGTGGTTTGTGGTGTGTTTTGGCATTTGTGCAGGTTACGCCGGACGTAACGCATCATGTCAGGGAACCAGTCAAAGGGACACTCCGGTTTGACCGGTGTTTTCCCTCTGGCTTGTTGTTTGGGTTCATTCCTGACAACCCTTTCTGTAATAGAAGTGGTCGTTAGTAGTGAACCAGTTGTGTTCAATTATTAAAATTCCTTTGTTACTTTTTCATTGAGCTCGTAAGGGTAGACCTCCGGTCTCAATACATTTGGAGTCCCTTTGCCTTTATCGAACTCTGGAAAATACAAATTTTGGAATTGGAAACGACGCACTCTCTTGGGACAATCAGTCACTGTTGTTGACTGTGTCTTGGGGAGAAGTGCCAAGTAGCTTCTTGACAATCAGTACTCAGTACTGGTTGTGCGAGACAGTGCTTTTAGTCGTTACAGGGAAGGGAAAACAAAAAAGGTGGTAAGGAGGGTTTTGGAGAAACAGGGAAGAACCCTGATCTCGAAACTTGGACCTTGACACCTTGGAAATCAACATGTCATCTGGAGTGGTATACGATCCTTACAAGGACCCGTGTATTAAACCACTGGAAGGAAAGGCTGTGGGGGAGTTTCTACAACATGTAGCAGCGGACTACATAGTAGACTCCAAAGAACAGCATCTGTTTTTGAAACACTTTGTCCCTTTGGCAAGTAAGTACAAAGACAGACCAAAGGACAAGGAAGTTTACGATACGGTGAAAGCGGAGTCGGGTAACTTGGCAAGATGGGGCTACGATCTAGCCAATTTTACCTTCACTGGCTATTCACCTAGTGAACCTAAGCTCAAAACTTTGGTACCCATGCAGGTAAGGAGGATGGTAGCAAGGATGTTTGTGTCTTTGCACCTCCATGAACTGCAGATGGTGGGGCACCCAAGGTTTGAGAAGGGGGATGAGGATTACTTTCCAACTCCTATTCCTTCTGAGCAGTTTGATGTCCAATTCCTGATGACGGGAGAGGAAGCTAAGGACATTTGGAAAGAGGAATGGTATGGGGCAATCAGAAAAGATCCTAAGAAAGGGGATACTTTTGAGGTGGGTATGGCACAGGCGTTCTTCAAGGACGAGGTGTACCCCATGGTTGTTAATGTCTTCCTCAAGGCGGTAAGGAATTGGGATGCCGCAAAGGACAAAATGAAGGATGCAAGATGGATGAAGGACACGAAGGTGTGGGGGAAAAAGACACCGGACACCTATGACCTCATCCATATTGAAGGCTTCATGGGAAAATTGGAGCAGATGACGGAAAAGGACACGTTGGCTAACAATGCTAACAGGGGTCTGCGTGATCTGCTAAGGGAAGCAGAGACAGCTGCACTTGCAACAACCAAGGACAAGGATGCTACGGCTACGGTGCCGGATGCTAAGATATTGCTTGTTGTAATGGAGCAGGCTCACGAGGCCATGTATCGATATCTCTTATACCTCAAAGAGGTGGCAAAGGCCATTGAGGTTTGCGTGGAAAGGTACGCAATATGGGAAGAGAGATATGCGGTCATCAAGAAAAGGGATGAGGATGATCCCATAGATCCTGTGTTTCGATATGAACAGGAAAGGAAGAGAATGCCGACGTTTCTCGACAAGTTCTCTCCTGTTGCATTCGCTCCGGGGTCAAGGGGGGATAAAAAACCGGCGATATGGTTTACCCGACAAGTAAACTGTTTCCCGTTTATGACCTCACCTTGGTTGCGTAAAGCGATCAATTTGCTCTGTAAGTTTATGGGGGAGAGCAATTTTGAATCGCCGATGACCTTGGTTGATATTCTCCGACAGTGCACGGACACTGATCTTATGGAGCACTTTACGGTGGAGAGTATCACAAAAGGGATGGGCAAGGAAATGCAGGAAAGGGATGTTTACGCGGACACGGGGTCTGCAAAAATGTCCAAACTGCACGCAATGATGCACGCTCTCATTGCTTTGCTCGTACTTCACGGAAGTCATTGGGATTTGACTAGTGAGGTCATGCTGACAGGGCATATTTCCACAGTTGTTGGAAGTGCGTTGGCAACGTTGAGCAAGAAGCCCATGAGGATCAAGGGGGCGTTTCGGATTGAAATGGAGAAGCTGAAGGCGTACAATGCGTTTTTCATCAGCCTCAAACGTTTCACCCGACATGTCATGGCAAGGATCTATTAGCACGATCCATGTGTGTTCCGAGCCAATGCAAAAGGTTGGCCGGATGGTAAATGGACGATTAACATCCCGGACAATGTCGATTTCACGACAGATGCGTCCCCGGCATGGAAAACGTTTGCGGATGGATATGCAAACGGAAAGGAAATGTGGAAGGACTTCCTAATAGCAGAGAGAACGTGGGAGGATACGTTGGTCTCGAGGGAGGGATACAGGCGTTGGCAGCGGTAGCGAGGACCCAGTTGGTTGATCAACCAATGGGAAACGCAAATGCCATTCAGTCGGGGGGAAGGACTGTAAGACGCCGTATCCCTAATGTTCCTAAGGGGGGTTATTGCAAACCCTTCCGTCAAAAGGAACAGGAGGAGGAAGAGGACGAAGAAGAAACTAGCGAGGAGCATATTCCTCCCTCTAAGGGTTGGGGTGCTAGTTCTTCTAGTTCTTCTTACCAGGGAGGTCGCAAGCTTTGCTTCGACTACTGCTTCAAGGGCTACATGTGTCCCAAGAAGGAGGCTTGTCCTGGCTTACACTCTGACAAGGAGGCGGATTGGAAAAACTTGGAGGGGCAGTTGACCGCTGCAAAACAAGGACATTCCATCTGGGAGATAGTCAGAGCCATCCGCAACAAAGACGAGTTGGTTATAAAGAACAAAGGGGTTCGCCAGCTGGTCAGGAAGCGACTGGAGGAATGGGATGAAACAGTCAAGTCCTTGCGGACGGGAGATAGCCGTGGTAGCCGAGGTGGCCGTGGTGGCCGTGGAGGGCGTGGAGGCCGTGACCGCGGGGGAAGCTTCAGGGGCAAGAAGCGATGGAGCGGTAAAAAGGAAGGAGGCCGGCCCTTCAAAAAGGCTAAGGTGGCGGCTGCCTCTAAGGATGAAGCGGAGGAGGAAGTCTCCTACGTAGAGGAAGTCTCAGAGGGAACCCAACTTGGTAAACACCAGTTGAGAGACGAATGTGAGGGGGGGGGAAACGGGTTCGTCAGTCGATACTGATGGGGATGTTGTCCTGCGGCAGGTGATCAAGCCTTTCGCAGCGAGGACTTTGCCGAAGACGAATAGGCCGGGGGCTGGAAGTCAAGGCAATACCCGTAGGTAACCCTTCTCACGAGAGTCAGAACTCTACTCATGGAATGGATGGTTCTGTGATGCAGGTAACGATTGGGGGGGGGGGGGGGGGGGGGCTAAACGTGGTGACAAAAAGGGGGACGGAGGGCCCGCGAAGGCCAGACAAGTCCATATTACTAATAAAAAAATTTGTTACTAACGTACCTCGAAAATCACAATCTACTTTAAATGTTTTACCGGTCCCGACGGTAAGGTTCGAAAAGAAAGTTTCTATCATTCCGAAGCCTGATTGGAAGGCAAAGCCGGTGCCTTTAAGGGTGAAGAAGGTCAAACCCGTAAGGAAGGCTGCGGATGGAATGAAAGAAATGGAAGCCGGAAAATTGAAGGCTACTGCTTTTGGTGAGGGCTACATCAAGAGTGGGCTGTCGGATCGGAAAGATTTAAATAACAGTTTTGTTCTTTTATCTGACTTGAAGGAGCGCTTAGAGGCTGTCGATATGCCGGAACATGCGTTGTGCATTACTCAGGTCTACTGTGTGGATCTTGAGAGTGCATGCGATGTGGCCAATGATACGTTGGCTAATATTAATATCGCAGGAGCGAGCTTCATAACGTCCAATCGGGCGTGGTTGGATAAACATATGTTGCCGATTAAAGGAAGCATAGAAGAGGTGAATGGAAAAGCGAGGGCGGAGGTTACGGGAACGATGGTCTTGACCATTGAACTCTACTCCGGTAAGTCCTTTGACATTCAGTTCTATGTCTGTCCGGAATATTCGGGGGGATTGCTGATCGGGTTCAAGCAGCTCAATAGGATGGATACATTAATTGACTGCCGGTCGGGCTTGGTGCACTATGGAATTAGTGAAGATGACGCGGAAGATATGGTTAGGGGGCGGACAGCTGTCCCTCTCTTTCATACGGATACTTACGCGGTATCATTCAAGCTAGGGGCGACAAAGGAGGATGACCCACATGCAATTGCGCGGGCGCAAAGGTGCAGTTGGTTATACCAAAGCCATATCAGCACCCAGCATTCGACAACTATTACAAGGATTTCAAGCCAGAGTACCGCGGGCATGCGGGAAAGGCGAAGAAAGTTGTTCGACGTTGGGAAAAGGCAACGGTGGAGGACTTAATTCAGGGCCAGTGTGCTCAGATTATGGCCTGCGCTATGAAAGAACTTAACATGGAGGATGAGGCAGGGATGGACAGGTTCAGGGGTGGAAAGAAGGGGCCTTATGTGTTCCTTCAGAACTGACACTGCCTTCATGCTAAAGCATCACAGGCCAACAGGCCCTTGTTTGAATCATTGATGTCGTTGCGGTTGTCAACAGGTGGAACGGAGGATGAAATTATGGATTTTGTGGGGAACATGTGGGGTGACAAACCTCTTTGTCCACGGAATTCTGGGGAGACGGCGAAGTTGCTCACGAGGTATTTCGAGGGTGACAAACCGTTCTCTATGGTCCTACCGTTTCATGATAAGGCATTATGGGCGGATGAGGTTTTGGACAGGATGATGGATCACCCGATCCCAGTGCCATCTAGAAAGCAACATTTGGTGATTGCTTGTAGATTGGGTACTAGGGAACAGGGGTTGGCTTATCGAAACTCACTTAAGGGGTGTGACCTTCAGAAGATACGGGAACAGGCGTTCACGTGCTTCACAGGGTTTTACACAAAAAGGGCGCCTATCCAGTATGCGATGATTCTGGATCGAATGGCAAACCTTGGGAAATGGGATGAGTTTTCGGAAGTCAAATACCATCAGAAGGAAGTGGAAATGCCCTCCGAGGATGGATTGGTGGAGGATGCGTGGTCGGACATGGCTGAGGCGCCCGAACTTAAGAGTCGGAAAGACGCTCAGTCATGGGATGACAGGATGGCTCAAATGCGGGCGGACTGGAAGGGGAATAAGGAAGATCTCAGTGCCTTCAGTATGTGGTGGCCAAGGAAAAGGAGATCTTTGATCCGCCTAGACCGGGCACGGTCAAGCATTTTGAAGCTCATCTCAGGAAGATTCCTGGGATGAATATCACGCATGCCTCTAGGAGGTCTATCCTGGGCCGGAAGGAGGAGAGAATTGCCCAGGAAAAGGCAGAGGAGCTACAGGCTGATGATTTCACGGAGTTTTCAGACTCCCCGATTTCGTCACATGTACGCATGGTTCCTAAGCCGGATGGGGCACTAAGGTTTTGTGTGAATTACTATCGGGCGAACAAGATCATCGAGGGTGAGCGTTATCCGCTGCCTAAGATCGATGACTGTATGCGCAAGTTAAAACACGCAAAATTTTACTCGGTATTGGACCTCAAAAATGGGTTCTGGCAGATCCCGCTCAGTAGGAAGAGCAGGTGGCTTAAAGCGTTTGTGGTAGGGATGACGCTATACCAATGGAAGGTATTGCCAATGGGTTTGAGGAACTCGCCGGGCATATTTCAGGCAGCAATGCAGAAGATGCTGGGGCGGCAATTTGAGGATGGAAGGGCAGGTGGGTTTATGGAGAAATATGGGCAGAAGGCAGAGGATTACGCTTTCTGTTACATAGATGATATTATTATCTACTCCAATACCATGGAGGAACACCTAGCCCATATCCAGGATGTTTTCCGACGGGTGAGAGAGTTTGGTCTCAAGGTGAACTTGGACAAGTGCCAGTTTGCCACCCGACAGGTTACATACCTAGGATATGATATCTCGAATGGGACGGTAGCGATTGCGGGTAAAAAGAGGGATGCTGTGGAAGGCATTAAGCGGCCTCAGACGCGATCGGAATTATTCTCCTTCATTGCGCTTGCGCAATATTACAGTCAGTTCTTTCCGAATTGGTCGGATACGGTTAAGCCGTTAAGAGAGCTGTACTTGAAAGGCGATATACGGGAATAGACGCCTAAACAGGAGGAGACGTTCGAGTTCATTAAGGAAATGTTGACTCGTGATCCCAAGTTCAACAAGGACTGCATCTTGATGATGCAGGATGTTGACAAACAGTATATGCTAGACACCGATGCGTCTAAGTACGCGGTCGGGGCGGTCTTACAGCAATACGATGATAAGGCGGTCTTACGGCCGATCATGTACTTGAGCCGAAAGCTCAATAAGGCAGAACAAAACTACTGTACAAGGCAGAGGGGCCTTGGCGGTGGTTTGGTCGTTTATAAGACTCAGGGAATACTTATGGGGGTCACGGGATATCGTGGTAAGAACGGACCACCAGAATCTTATGTGGTTGATGACGAACGATTGCACAGGCAGGTTGGCCAGGTGGCAAGCCTTGCTGTCGTGTTATGACTTCACCGTCAAGTACATTCCCGGCAAGAAGAATATTGTGGCTGACTCTTTGTCAAGGGTCAATTACTCAACACCGTCCGCATGCCTGGCTGCGATGCAGCAGATGGACGAGTTCGAGGATTTGGCGTTGAGGAAGAATCAAAAGGATATCTTGCCGGCGAACATGATCTTCTATGCCAATAAGGCTCACCGAGGCTCTAGTCGGAAGGAGTCTGGGGTGATGGAGGCAAGGAAGGGGGAATATAAGAGGGTCATGTTGTCTCAGTTGGAACGGAAGGTTGGCCAAGCGGAGTGTTGTACGGAACACTTTGCGGAGGAGGCTGTGCAACACCTGAGAGAATATGAGGCTGAGAAAGCCGCTATTCTGGATGAGGATAAGGTGGAGCATGAGTGCTACTGTTGCCTGGGGCACGCGGCACCGGCCGTCCGAACCTACGTGGAAGACCCGGGCGGGGAGACGGCTCCAGAGCCGGAGGTGACCTCAATGGAGCCGGGGAAGGCTATGGAGAGGTCGGAGCCGGACTCCAGACCTCAAGTGGGAATCCAGGTAGAGGACGGTACAGTGCGTATCGCGTCCGTGGAGGCCTGGAGACAGTGCCAGAGGGCCGATGGGGAGTACAAGGACTTGATCCGGTACTTCATGGCAAAGGACGAGCTGTTGCTGACGGAGAGAATCCGAACACAGCTTAAGACTCTGGCACAGCGGGATGGTCTCCTGTGATATATGGGCAAAACCGCGGAGACGAAGAACCCGGAAAAGTGGGTTTTGTGGGTCCCAGCTAAACTGAGACAGATGATCTACGTAGCGTCGCACGTGATCCCGTTGGTTAATCACCCGGGGTGCAAAGGACGCAGTGGATTATCAAACGGAGGTTCTGGTGGGAAGGAATGGATAAGTTCGTTAAGGAAAGGGTCAAGGGCTGCACGACCTGTCAGATGAACAAACGGCACCCAGTGGAAGGGAAAATCCCGGTTGGGAAATTTACATGGCTGGCAAGGCTCTTTGAGTTCCTGCATGTGGACCACGTGGGACCGTTGCCGCCGGTGGGGCCGGCGAAGGATAAGTTATTGATGACGGTCATTGACAGGGCGAGCAATTACGTTTGGGCGATACCAGTGCCTGACACAACGGCGGAGACGACAGCCAGGGAGCTGATCGATCGAGTCCTATGTGTGGTAGGGGTCCCCAAGACGATCTGCTCAGACAAGGGGCCAGCCTGTGACAACGAGCTAATAGAAAGGCTCGCGAACTTTTACGGGGTTCACTGGCAGTACGTTACACCGTACAATCCGAGGGCTAATGGCAAGAATGAGCGGGTGCATAGACCACTCAAGTCGGCTCTAAGGACCTACTGCAAGAAGAGTCAGCTCTTGTGGAGAGAGGTGGTCCCGAGCTTTGTTTTCGCTATGAACGCGATGCCATCGAAGGCTCTTGGAGCGGGGGCAGAATGTAGATCCCCATATCAGGTGGTATACGGGCAGGAGCCAGTGATGCCCCAGCACTTGGTATATCAGGATGGGCCTGGGCTTATGATGGATGAGGATGAGCTGTGGGGGGTTCGTATGCGTGTGTCGATGGAGGCCATGCAAGCGGTACGGCAAGCGAGGCTGGCGGAACAGACCCGTCAGCTGAGCAAAGAACCCTTGGAACAGGACTTGTCTATGGTAACCTATAAGCCGGGTGACATTGTCATGTTGTATTACCCACAGGTTCCGAAGGGCATATCTTCAAAGATGTTTGTCCACTGGAAGGGGCCTTATCAGGTGATGCAACAGACTGGGCCGTTTAACTATCGGATACGAGGCAGGGGGCAGAACAAGATTGTCAATGTTCGACGCCTCATCAAGTACGATCCGTTTCTCATGGAGAACGAGACGCTCCAAGAAGCGCTCGTCAGGGAAAAGGGGGAGTTTCAAGACCCTCCTAAGTTGGGAACGGATAAGGAACCCGATGGTGGGAAGCCCGGGGACCGAAAGGGCCAGGAGGGGAGGAAGGCACGGGCCCCTGAAAGGGGTGTCGGCCAGATAAGCTCCAAAGGGCCTGAGGTTGGGAAAAAGGGGTCAGATACAAGTCGCAAGCCACCCACAGAGGCGGCGAAGAGGGCGGCGGATAATGATCTGATCTACTCGGAACCTGTAAGTAGGCCGGGTAAACGCGGGAGGAGGGATGTGCAGGCGGGGCCGGAGGAGCCAGTGGTGCCCTCGCGGGTGGACGTCAAGCACAAGTTATGGAAGGAGGGTAATGAGGCACTAGAAATGACATGGGTTCTGGGTCGGTTCTATTTGGTCAGGCCCCCGACTAGGTTCGTTGCAAAGGGAGACAAGGATACTCTCTTTGTGATGAAGGTTGTGGGACTGGCAGAGGACTCGAGGAAGACTCGATCGTCAAGGAGTGCGCTCAAAAACCTTCCGCCTATGCTGCAGTTTTACCGGTCTTGGGATAAGGATACGGTTGACAACCAGATGTACCGCGAGTATGTCCCGGTATGGTGGGATGCTGCAAATAGGGAGGTATGGGATGCCAAAATTGATCCAGCCACACGGAAGGGTGACAGGGATCACGAGGCATGGACCATATCAGCGTGGCCGAGGGGAGTGCTTGATTGCCCCTTCGAGTTGCACGACGGGCACATTCCACAGAAGGTTTGGGACTTGCTCAAGCAAAGCGGGCTTGACTTAAGGCTAATCGGGGGTGCACATGCGACGGAAACGGTGCGGGGGAAGAAGCATCCGAGCCTAAAGGGATAAGGGGCATCCGGGATGCAACTTTAAAAAAAGAAGGAATGAAAAAGCGGGTCGGAGGGCAGTTGGGCACACATTGACCATAGTGTGTGGGATAAACAGTACTGAGGGTCCTACTCAACTTTAAAACTTTACGGGCACAGTACAAGGGAACTCGGCGAAAAGGCCATCGTCGTTTTAAGGGTTGGACTTTGGGGTTCGGTCAATTCGGACTTCAGGGCCAAGGCACCATTCAAATTTGACGGATTAGACAGGGTCTGGCTGGTGGTCGGCCAGACTATGGGTCTGTGACTTCGGGAAATCGCGCGCGTAGGGTTGAAGACGTGAGCTGGTCGAGTGCCATGATTCACGATCTTCGGGCAACAATAAGTCGGAACTTAGCCCACATGAAGCACAAGCCTTTAATCTGTTGGATGGCTCTTGATAAGATTTGATCAGGGGTCGAGCTAGGGTAGCTCTTGGGATGGTGGACAATCGGCTGGGATTCCCCAAAAAGCCGGTACTGACGAGATTATACGAGATGTAGTCTCCGGTGGTATTACTCCAGGATTGAGATCCGAGCGATCTCAAAGGAGGGGGAAGGGGTGCTATGTAACACCCACGGTATACTACATCGTTTATACGCTATTGGGGCTTTACGGGAATTTACTCTTGGAAGTATTTTCTTGTTATTAAATGTAATTTAAGATGAATTCTTATTACATTTCCGGTTCTGATTCATATATCCGGTTTTAATGTTGTAGTAGGATAAGGAATATGGAGGAAAAGCTAGGAAGCTTGGACCCCCATAGGACCTTAAAACCTACATTTTACACTTAACAGTTTACCGGCGTGGAGAGGGTTATTAGGATGCAGAATACACAGTTGTGTAGCATCCATATGGAATAACCTTCCACATTAATAGCGTTGACCCGATCCTTCTACAGTACATGTAGTAACCGTTTGAAGTTTTGGAAAAAGGTCACGGAAAAACCGTGAAATTTGGCCTTTTTTCCCTGACTGGGAATTTCAACTATGGCTAAATAAGAGAAAACGCACTTATGGGTTGTGGTTTGTGGTGTGTTTTGGCATTTGTGCAGGTTACGCCGGACGTAACGCATCATGTCAGGGAACCAGTCAAAGGGACACTCCGGTTTGACCGGTGTTTTCCCTCTGGCTTGTCAAGTTGTTTGGGTTCATTCCTGACAACCCTTTCTGTAATAGAAGTGTTCGTTAGTAGTGAACCAGTTGTGTTCAATTATCAAAATTCCTTTGTTATTTTTTCATTGAGCTCGTAAGGGTAGACCTCCGGTCTCAATACATCTCGATCACTTTGAGTGATGTTGTTGTGTTCCAACACGTACAAGGCTCCTAACCCTTAAGAAGCAGGACAGTATAAATGATATGAGAAGCAGGTTTCACGTCTCCCAGGCGTCCCCAGTTGACTAGCTGACCAGCTCCACAAGAACTTTAATAGAATTATCCTCCCAACAGACAAAAGCCCGCCAAACAAACAAAACAGAAGACGGGAGCTCTAAGCCTTTAAATTTCAGCTGTCCATACAGGTCATATTTGCATTGGGGCCACCAATGATCCTTTTTTCCGTACTAACTACTAACTGACAATATTAACTAACGTATTAACCGGTTGTAGTGTCCCATCACCTAGCTCACTTCCCAAGATTGTGAGTAAACGGTAGTATGATCATGAGTCACTTTTCAACTCAGGCTGCCGGTGGTTAAAGTGCTCAGTCTGATAAGCCTTATTAATAGTGCGCGGCCCGATTTCATGAAATTTATTAGCAAGCTAACTACATATGCACAGTTCCGCTGCAATCATGGATACTACCTATATATCCAGTCCCTGCTGATCATCACGCATCTCATCGACTCATGTCTTTCATTTTCCTATGGTTTAAGAGATGAGTCACCCGCCTCTCTTTTTTTAGTGAACTTGTGACAACTATTTAGTATATATACAGTTGGTGTTACAGGACGTCTAGCGAAGTTCGCGTTTTATCAGAATTATTCTGTCAGACTGTTCCAAATAATAATAATAATTATTATTATTATTATTATTATTAATTTATTATTATTATTATTATTATTATTATTATTATTATTATTATTATTATCATTATTATTATTATTATTACTCTAGTGCTCTTTGACTCTCATAAAAGTTCGTTGTATAATTACCCCTTGGCGTTGTATACTGACTCACAACATAAGCGATGAGTTGACGGCCAAAAATTTCATTTTTACTCAACAACTGCGTCAAAGGGTAATAATTCTAATCATTCTTACTACCTACAATAACATCGAAAGTCATGACAATGTCTCTGTAATCGGTTTCCCTCCACACTAACCCTAAGCGCGGTCAGGTGCAGTTGTCGAACTGGTCAGTCCAATGGAGAGCTTCAAGAGTTCTCAACCTGTTCAAAAAGAGACTTTAGTGAATGGTGCAAATGCACAAGAAGAATGTTGGACTGATCCATCGCCACCTAAAAAATAGCGGCAAATATGATGAGGCATGTTTTCACAAAGATGCAAGACGAAATAAAACTCAACGCTAAATAATTCAAAAGGGGAAAGGGAATCAACACATTAAGATTGATACCTGGGCAGTCTCCCAAGATTTTTGAAACATAGACTTTGCATCTTGTGCCAAGGTCTGGGCATGGCGCCATTTCTGCGAGAAGTTTGGTTGCTTAGTTCCCTTGTTCCTGCCATTTTTGTTTCTTCTTGGGTGGGTCTGCTTGTTTGTATGCTCTTTATGGTCCGGTTTCCCACTTGCTTTGTTTTTCTTTCTCTGCTTTGCCTCTTGATTCCAGTTTTTGTTTTTCTGCCATCCTTTTTGTTTCCTGCCGTGTCTGATATTTTGCGTGTCACTAGAACAATCATTGGTTTGGTCATCCTTACATACGCCGTGCCCACAGACGACCCTGTACGACGAATCATGGCACTTCTTCCCTTGTTCATCTTGGCACACACCATCTCCGCAAATGATTCGGTACGGGGATGACGGAGGCTCCCGAGGAGGTGCAGGTGAAGACGCCGCATGGGCACTCAACCCAGCCTGGTCAACCACAGAGTTCATAATCACATTCAACACAATCCCACAAATTACAAACAAAAGAGGTTCTCAGGTCACGATATACAGACGACCTTCAACAGAGCGCATTGTTCCTCCAGATATTTCACTCGCTCTTGAGTGCGAAGTAGAATTTGACGGGTCTCCAGCAAATCTTGGGTTACATCAGCTATTTCGATGTACTCATGGAGGCAAATTTTCTCCTTTGAGAGTCTTTCGTTGGAAAATCCATTGCTGAACGCAATAATAAGTCCCAGACTAACTAATGCAGTGCCATAGATACACCAGAAGAGGTACGCTGCACGTTCACCCGATCTACGTGGCGCTCTGCGAAACCCATCACCTCCTCTGCGCCTTCTGCCTCCACCCCCATCACGAATACCACCTCCCCCACCTCCTCCACCACCACCACCTCCTCCTCCACCACCACCACCACCTCCTCCACCACCACCACCTCCTCCTCCACCACCACCACCATCACCACCACCACCACCACCACCTCCTCGAGGCAGGGAAGCAGGCGCCCCAGGCTGACTATCAGCGTCACGACTGGCCGACTCCTTGTCTGTAGTGTCATCGCCAGGCTGGGTCAATTCATCAATTTCCTGAAACGAAGGCAAATACCGGATAGACACCACCAAAATATCCCAATTGAATATATCCTAATTGTACCATTTCATTCTTGTCTCCTTGCTCGTTTTCAGGAGCGCTTTGAGAACTGCTTTGCCCCTATTAAAAAAAAAAAAAAAAAAAAAAAAAAAAAAAAAAACTACGTCTTTCCCCCTTTTTATTTCTACCATTAAACCTTGCTTACTGTTTCCTTAAGGGCTGTCTCACTGACTGTCAATCGATCTCACTTGCGCACTGTGTTGGTTATATATGACCTCTGCATTCTGCTCTTGCCTTATAGTACTGTCTTCCTCGCCTCTGTCCTGCCTGGTGCTTATGTGTTATATGTTGTTTCTGTTTCACTGCTATGTGTGTTTATGTTTGCTAGCTTTGTCCTTGTTTTGAACTTGTTCCTTTGTTCTGTTATTTTTGTTTTCATATTTCGTTTGTTCTTTCTCTCTTCTCTCTCTCTCTCTGTGTGTCTCTCCCTCCCTCCCTCTCTCTCTTCTTTCTCTATATCTTGCTCCTATATTTTTCTATGGAGCTTAGCTGTCGAACATGGGTTCCAGTTTTCCATTAGGACCTGCACTGCTGCTTATTTGGGCCAGATTGCATGATTATAGTGTGTCCCCACGTCTTACTTTTTTTCTTTCTTCTACTTATCATATCTTCTTTTCCTCTATTAAACCTTGCTGACTTAAAAAAAGGGGGGGGGGGGGGGGGGCAAGATGTCGCTGAATTTATTCCATTTGTCATGTCTAGCTTGGTGGTTTCGGAACGCATGCTCAAGTCTTCATGCGAAATATCGGCGAGCAAGGTGCATTTCACATGCCATCAGTCTACACTCCAGAGGCGTACGCTCTACGGATCAAGGCTATCCAACTTCGCAATCCATCGCTGGACTACATCAACTGTTTGCATCAAGTCAAGAAGAGACGAGCTATCAGGCTCGCCTCTGCTTTTCCATACAGGGACTCGCGACGATGTGAACAATTAGCTTTTAGATTATGAGCCCTCTGAATGAGGACATTATTATTACTTATTACTTGTTCAACGTTTTTATCATCAAAATATTTTTGTTGCAAAAAAATTAGAGGCTGTTTGGCTTTTTGTTTATAACCTCGGTTGATTCCCCATTTCCTTCTTCCTCGGCCAGATCTTCAGCCTCATTGTCCACTTCAACATAATCTCCGTCGATCTCTCCCTCCATCGGACCAACTTCGTGGACTGGGCCCTGTTCTCCTTCCTCCAACGTTTTGTTCATAGTTCTGCAAGAAAATGAAAAAAAGATGGGCGAATGATTGGAGGGATAATATTTGAATTCTGCAATAAAATGAACAAGATGGGCGAATGATTGGAGGGATCAGTACTGTACTGGGATCATATTTGAACAACCTCTGATCGCAACATTTGACAGAAAGCTTTTAAGCCACAACCGTTCACACACCGTTCACACAACCTCACAACACCCTGCAGAACCACACAAACCAACTTCCCGAAAGTCGACCATGAAAATCTTTTCGTCGAATCGCAAACCCGGCCGCGCCTTACTCTCCAGTCAGAAAAGGATCTGGTCAACTTACCAGTAAAGGAGTCAAAAAATGATGTATGTATGCAAGTTATGCATGCATGTATTTATGTATGTATGTATGTATGTATGTATGTATGTATGTATGTATGTATGTATGTATGTATGTGTATGTATGTATGTACATTATGTATGTATGTATGTATGTACGTATGCATGTATGATGTAACTACTACTACTGATACTACTACTACTACTACTACTACTACTAGGCCTAGGCCTTCGGTTTAATGAAGTTAACAATTTAACCTCTGGTCTATACAAATCGTTAGCTCAAGAGCTATTGATTTAACTAGATGGTGACCTACGTCTCAAGTTATTAAAGGTAATGAGAAATTATCAAAATATTAAAGTATTAAAATAACATGACTTAGATTAAAAATATTAAAATAAAATAAAATAATAATAATAATAATAATATAATAATAATAAAATAGTAATAACAATAATAATAAATATATATGGAATTAACAAATATATATATATGTATATATATATTAATATATATATATATATAAATATATATATATATATATATATATATATATATATATATATATATTTATATATATATATTAGATTAATCTTTTATGAAGTCAAAGTAAAGTTCTAGTTCAGTGAGGAACGAAAAAAAAAAAAAAAAAAAAACGGAAATATATATAATAATATAATATATATATATATGTATATATATGTTGAAAGAGTTATATTCTCACTCAGTACTATATATTATATATATACATAAATATATATAATATATATATTTATATATATATGTTGAAAGTGTTATATTCTCACTCAGTTCTGTATATAACGGTGGCACTCGCAAAAGCTGGTAGACACGAGGTGACTCCCCAAGGGGGTTTGGCCAACCACACTCCGGCTTAGGATGTGATCAACGCTGAACTTGTCCCACACTCAGGTATCATCTGATGATGAGGTGTCCAACGCCCTCTTTAGGCCCGTAGGCAGTGTCAGGATTCTTGCATCCTTAAGAGATATGCTTTGAGTTCCTTTTTGAATTCTGCCTTGTATGAGATATCTATTAGGTGCTCTGGCAGCTTATCCCATTGTGCTTGTGCTGCTCTGCTGTATTGACCCGTCGTTGAGTCGTTGTACATGTGTTTCTTTGATGACCGCCTAGTGTTGTAGTTATGAACAGCTGTGATTGGTCGGATATTGTTGTAGTGAAGGGGAAGGAAAGCCTTGAAGGCTGGGTAAATAAGGGAGTGTGCATCCATGCATACGCTATATTTATACATGTTAAGTATGTTGAGTAAGTGTAGTTTGGCAAAAAGAGGCTTGGTAGGTGTTCTCCATGATTTGAGACATATCAGACGGACTATACGTTTTTGGATGATAATGAGTGGATGTATAATGGTGTTGTAGTCATCAGATCCCCATATAGAGATACCATACATAAGTAGGGGGTATACATGTGCATAGTAAAGTTGGAGGAGGATGTGAGTGGGAAGTAGGCTGTTCACATAACGAAACATTTGGACGAATGGTTGAAGGCGGAATATAATAGATTGTATATGTTCACGGAAGGACAGGTTGCTTTGGATGATTGTACCTAATACTTTTACCTTTCGTTCTTGTTGGAGCCTCTTGCCGTCGATAGTCAAGTCGAGCTGCACCTTCTGTTCGTGCTTGTGGAAGATAGTGTAGGTGGTTTTGGTGGGGTTGGGTACTAGGTTATGTCTGTAGAAATAGTGGACAAGGTTCGTTGTATCAGTTTGTGCTTGCTCTTGGAGTTGTTCTTTATTCTTAGCAGCAACGATAAGTGTGGTGTCATCTGCGTATGCAAAGACTGTCCCGTGTGTTAGTGAAAGTATAATATCATTGATGTATAGAATGAAGAGCGTTGTTGAGAGTGTGCTACCTTGCGGGATCCCATGTGTGATCTTGCGTGGATAAGAACGAGCATATTGGGTAAATACTGTTTGGTATCGTTTTGTGAGGTATGATTTAAAAAAGGTAGTGGTGTTATCGCTAAAATTTATATTATTTCGTAGTTTATGGATCAGTGTTTCATGATCTATAGTGTCATAGGCTTTCGATAGGTCAATAAATAGAGCAAGTACATACCTTCCTGGGCCTTTGAGGTTTTGGATGTGATTTAAGATGGTTTGTGTAGTGATTGTTGTGTTCGAGTGTGGTCGGAAGGCGTATTGAGTTCGGGAGAGGATGTCGTACCTGGTAAGGCGGGCCATCAGTTGCTTGTTGAGTATAGTGTCAAAGACCTTAGCAATAATCGGCAGTAGCGAGATAGGTCTGTAATTCTCAGGCAGCGTTCTATCTTTAGCTTTATATATTTCAATAACTTTAGTTATTTTTAGTGCATCAGGGTATTGGTTATGTTCTATAGCTTTATTAAAGAGCGTTGTTAATATCGGGGCAATGTACTTTGTAAGGTCTTGCATGATGGCTGGTTTTATTTTGTTTATATCTTCTGCTTTGTTTCTGTTAATTGCTTTCAGTGTATCGACTACATCATCCTGCAAAATGCGTTTGAGTGTAAAGGGAGGCAGTTTTCTCTGTGTTAGGTCTATTTCCTCTTCTCTGACTTTATGTTCTTGGGGGATTTGGGCACTGACCTTGGAGCCGACCGTCGTGTAGTGTCTGTTGAGTGCATTAGCAATACCTTTGGGGTCGGTGATTACCTTATCATCTACGCGGAGTTGGGTGGGCGAGGTCTTCAGACCTTGTGTCTGTGGGATCAGCTTTCTCAACGCATTCATACGTTTTTTTGGATCGTGACTTAGTTTTTCCATTAAGGTAGTCATGTATGCTTTCTTAGCTTTCTTAATCTCTCTATTAGTTTTATTTCTATGCTTATTATACTTAGTTCTATTACTTTTAACTGGGCATGCTATTTTTATTTCATACAGTTCTCTTTGTTTCTTAATCATGGCTCTAATTTCATTATTGCACCATGGTTTCCATTTTCGTTTCTTTACACGCTTTTCATATTTTTCTACCAATGTCTTAATAGCTGTATGTATTTTATTTATATAATTATTAGGAGTATCGTTATTTAGTTCTGGGTCAAGAACTTGCTACTACTACTACTACTACTACTACTACTACTACTACTACTACTACTACTACTACTACTACTACTACTACTACTACTACTACTACTACTACTACTACTACTACTACTACTACTACTACTACTACTACTACTACTACTACTACTACTACTACTACTACTACTACTACTACTACTATACTACTACTACTACTACTACTACTACTACTACTACTACTACTACTACTACTACTACTACTACTACTACTACTACTACTACTACTACTACTACTACTACTACTACTACTACTACTACTACTACTACTACTACTACTACTACTACTACTACTACTACTACTACTACTACTACTACTACTACTACTACTACTACTACTACTACTACTACTACTACTACTACTACTACTACTACTACTACTACTACTACTACTACTACTACTACTACTACTACTACTACTACTACTACTACTACTACTACTACTACTACTACTACTACTACTACTACTACTACTACTACTACTACTACTACTACTACTACTACTACTACTACTACTACTACTACTACTACTACTACTACTACTACTACTACTACTACTACTACTACTACTACTACTACTACTACTACTACTACTACTACTACTACTACTACTACTACTACTACTACTACTACTACTACTACTACTACTACTACTACTACTACTACTACTACTACTACTACTACTACTACTACTACTACTACTACTACTACTACTACTACTACTACTACTACTACTACTACTACTACTACTACTACTACTACTACTACTACTACTACTACTACTACTACTACTACTACTACTACTACTACTACTACTACTACTACTACTACTACTACTACTACTACTACTACTACTACTACTACTACTACTACTACTACTACTACTACTACTACTACTACTACTACTACTACTACTACTACTACTACTACTACTACTACTACTACTACTACTACTACTACTACTACTACTACTACTACTACTACTACTACTACTACTACTACTACTACTACTACTACTACTACTACTACTACTACTACTACTACTACTACTACTACTACTACTACTACTACTACTACTACTACTACTACTACTACTACTACTACTACTACTACTACTACTACTACTACTACTACTACTACTACTACTACTACTACTACTACTACTACTACTACTACTACTACTACTACTACTACTACTACTACTACTACTACTACTACTACTACTACTACTACTACTACTACTACTACTACTACTACTACTACTACTACTACTACTACTACTACTACTACTACTACTACTACTACTACTACTACTACTACTACTACTACTACTACTACTACTACTACTACTACTACTACTACTACTACTACTACTACTACTACTACTACTACTACTACTACTACTACTACTACTACTACTACTACTACTACTACTACTACTACTACTACTACTACTACTACTACTACTACTACTACTACTACTACTACTACTACCTACTACTACTACTACTACTACTACTACTACTACTACCTACTACTACTACTACTACTACTACTACTACTACTACTACTACTACTACTACTACCACTACTACTGGGGGGGTGGAGGACCTCGAACAAGGGTATTGGAGGCTTATGTCCGTTGAGGATATGCCATTAGCTGCATCAGTACGCCTCAGATATAGTATTATTATTATTATTATTATTATTATTGTTATTATTATTATTATCATTATTATTACGCCAATTTGACCCGGACCAGTCCACTGATCTTGTCCCGTTATTCCCATATAATTATTAATTCAGCTTTAGGCACTGCCGGTCAACTTCCGTAGTAGTAACTTCATACTAATAATTTTATCTTAAGTTAGACGGATGCAATCAATTGCCTTTTTATCACTATTACTTAATTTCAGTACTGAACTTTAGTGTTTCCATACTATTACCTTTATTAAGTATTAATAATTCAGAGTCATCTTAGAAGTTATCTGGAATGTCTGAACCAACACCCGGCTGAATACTTGTTGGAACTAATAATTAATTATTAGTTACGGACCGGCCGTATCGGAGTAACGGTGTCGTTAGGGCCAGTACTTATGATCCAGCCAGTCAAGTTACGTGGCGCACCTTGCTGGCGCCTTTTCTTATTAAAGTTGTAGTCTGCATCGAGAGTGTAGTAGCGATCATAGATTATCATATTAATAATAGTAGTCGAGCAGGTTATCGAGCCTTGATTAGCGAACTCTGCGTCAGCAGCTTTAATCAGTTGCACTTAGTCTGGAAGGAGAGGCACTAGGCCTTCAACAGAAAAGTGCGAGGATCGACGTGCTGCAGGCAGTCGACATCATTTCGTGGGTAGGCAGAAGGCACCCACCTCAAACGTATCTATTGGCTAGACAGCATAGCATAGACACACCAACTTATTTCATCCCTAATAATAATTCCACCATTTCTACTCAAACGTAGAAACTAATTGGTAGTCGAGTCTGACTCCTACCTTCCGCACTTTCATATGTCACACCGAGGCTGTTAGTCAGGATCAATCACTTCCCATCATTTTTTCTGTAGAAATTTTTGCTGGTGATTAGAAGGTAAAATTAGTCATTCAAATAATGAAATCCAAATTAAAATTAGTGTTGATATTGCATCAAACGCTAAGAAAACGCAGGAAATCCACACAAAAACCCCGCCACAAAATATGGTTTTGCTCAATAGGGTTTCCCCGAAAATATCGGTGAGAATTTGGGGACATGTGGGGAAAAAAAGGAAATAGTAATGGGAAAAAAGTAATTGGGGAGGGTCTTCAATTCTCTTCTCGTTCTTTCTTGACTCTCATTTTCTTAGGAAGCCAGTTGAGAATTCGACACAGTACGTCTCAATAAACATCTGTGCCAAACCACTTTTCGCCAAAATGTAATTGACTGAGCACCATGCAATTGAAATCCGGTCTCTGAGAGAGGTGGAAAATGAGAAAAATCGATATTTCATGTACAAAGTAAGTGATAAAAGGCTGAAAAAGAGCTCAAACATGTTCTTGTATCATCACACTCAAGCAAAAATTGTTTTCCTTTGTTAAAAATAATGGAATCTGTGAAATCGAAATTTTCAGTTTTGGTTGAGACAGACTTCAGTGGACTCATTCCCCTGTACATTTCGAAAACGATCCTCATCCATCTGTTTTATGAATGGAAATGCATCTACAGGACACAGATACGTGTTTGAACACAAAAAATTGGAAGAGGAGGCACTACAAAAAAATGAGCAGGGGTTTGAGTCCAGCGCATTCGAGATGCAAAAAAGCTGAAACACTCATTTCGAGATTTTGAGCCTTACAGCTAATATTAACAAAATCCCTCTTGCACACGTTTAGAATGCATCAGCGAACGACCATAGAAGCACTTCTAAGCAGGCTGAAAGCCTTGTGGAATCCATTCCGAGCACCAGTCCATGCTTTATTGACTGAATTCGTTATGCAAATTTTCTCAGCCTCTAGGCTTTATCGTGACAAACCCGTCTTGGGGAATTACGAAATACAATCATGGTATTTTGAATCAGGTACTTTCTAGCTTCGTTTCTGCTCATTTGTAGACAGGAACCATTTTTTCATTTGTGTCAGGCTGAAAAGTCAAGCTGTTTTGCCAGCATTTTTTGTAGGCATGAAGGCAAGAAACCGGATAAAAATTTATGGATGGTAATGTCCTACAAGCACAACAGACAGTTGCATTCAATCTACCTGGTACACCTCACAAAGAACCACCTCTCTCACCCACAGGAGATAGCGAGGATGAGAATCAGGACCAGGGAGAGAGACAGAAGTCTGTAGTAAAGAAGGAGTCTAGTAGTTCTTCCTCCAGCTCTGCTCTATCTATCAAACAAGAACAAGAGGATAGTACTAGCCCTCCTCTACCTGACCCCTCCCTCACCTCGACCACTGCTGAACAGAAAGGGCCTGCAGGAAGTTCGGTTCCTATCCTGACTACCACATGTAGACCACACCCCCTCCTTACCTCTTTCGCTGCAGAAAAGTAATATCAGCAGATTGAGAAAAGAGATAAGATTAAACGCAACCGATTTATCCTTTCTCTCTTAATTCAGTCCTGCGCTAAGGACAGGGAAGCCATGTCTGTCGTCAGGACAGCAGGGTCTGACGGAGTTGAATGTTACATGGCGTTAAAGAAAAGGTACGGTGGGCTTGATCTCGTCAAATGGAAAGAACGACAAGAATTCCTTGACTTTTCTTACCCTAAGAAGGTTCATGATGTCAGGTCCTGGTTAACCCTCTTTCACAGCAACATTTCAGACCAAGAAGCAGTTATGAACCTCCCATACCCTGAACTAGTAAAGATAGAAATGGTCATGAAAAAGATCGAACACTTGACAGAGTTTGACAGTTTTTGCAACAAGGTCGACAGTCTCCTTCCGGAGCTCCAGGAGCGACCGGGTGGGAATCTTTCGTGAAAGTGATAGAGCAGGTTGCCCAGACAGCGGAATCCAAGACCAAAATGAAACTTTACTCGTCAGGAGCAGTTTCCGTTCCCTTTCGTCTAAAACTTCATCAGGGGCAGGAACCAGAAGCGACCCCATAACTGTCAATCTTATGGGAAACCAATCTGGGAGGACACCCCATAAGGAAGGTTGCTTTAACTGTCGTGGTGATCATCAGATCAAAATCTGCATTGTCCCTTGTACTCTCCCTGAGTGTCCTAGAGACGGACATGTCCCGGTAAACTGCCCCATAAGGAGGAAGGCAGCAAGAATAGTTAACTTAGCTAAAGGAGTAGGAGAGCTGAGTCGAACTAAGACAGATAAGAATAAGGAGAGCAACAAAGGGAGGAGAAAGATGAGAAGACAGAAGAAATTAAAGAAGGAGGCAAGGATCATCGGAGAAAAGGAAGCTGAAGGCATCTGATTTCATAAAGAAGAACACAGCGAAAGCAAAGACGATCAGTCTGAATGCAGGAGGTTCTGACTCCTCTTCTTCTGGTAGTTCTGAAGAAGAAGGAGAGGAGTCCGAAGCTCCTGATTCAGACGAAGAGTCTGCTGTTCATGATGAAGAAGGAGAAGAAGAGGGGCCAGGGGAAATAGGGTACATCAACCATCTGTTAAGCATAAACATGATGGAAAGAGAGGAAACGGACGAAGAACAACCAAACCTTTCACTTGACGGCACCCCACCCACTTCCTCCTTTGAACCACAAACATTGCCATCTCACGCATCAGAATTGGAGGACAAGAAGAGAGAGAGCAACACACACGCAACCAACATGCATGCTCAACATTCTGCCCCTCAAAATCCCTTCATTCCCCTCCTGAAAGATAATCGTTTCGTCACTCCCCTTGACATGGTGGGTGACCCAACACCTCTGGGGGTAATATACCCTATGGAGGATGGGTGGGGCCTTCGCCGTGTCAAGGGGGGTTACACAAAAGTTTTGATGAAATTCCGGGGATCTCCCTTAAACCACTTGCGTGAGGAGGAAGGCACACTCCTCAATTTATGGGCGCAACCCATTAGAGGGAGCATGATCATTGTTTCAAACTCGAAACAATGTGACGGGTTCAACAAGAACAACATTCGGTGTTCATGAGGGTAGGGGCCGCCCGAGGTAAAAGACCAGTAAGTGAGTGTGCTATGAGAATGGTAAAACATGGCGTTGCAAATTGATTTCTGTTCCTAACATATCAGTAATGAGCAAAACAGGAGCGATTTACTGGCAACGATTAGAGCACAACTGAACGTGGGAGGCACACCGTACACCTATGGTTTGATGCTAGCCCCTATGGACTGGATCATGAGGCAGTGGATTAGGGTAGATCAGAATCCTTCCTCCGTTCAGTCTGACCCCCTCACATCATCGTCCACACTCACGTCAACGCACAAACCTGTCTCGTCTCACAGTCCCAGTGCTACTCTACCTTCTCTCACAGGACATACGCTCCCTACTTCAACTGTACAACGTTCTAACTCAAACCCAGAAACGAGTGAGAACGTTGAGGCTGCAGTAGGGGGAGATAACTAAAAAGGAGAGAGAGGTGAGGGAGAGACGATGACTGATGAATGATGATGAAACCATTTCCTACGCTTCTCCTCAGAAATCCTCTTCTTCTCCTGCACCATCTGTACAACGCTCGAACTCTAAGAAAGAGATGAGTAAGAGCCTTGAGGAAGGAGCAGGGGGAGAAGAAGGAGAGGAAGCCAAGGGAACACGCTCTTCGTTAGTACGCCGTATCATGCATTCCCCTTCATCGCGCCTTGCTTCTAGTGAGTTGAAGGAGGGGATGGATAGAGAATAAGGGAGAGATAGGATAGAGAATTAGAGAGAGATAGGATTAGGAGAGATCTCACGATTGCATAGCGATGGGATGAAGGAAAGATGACGATAGTCGGCGGGAATGGAGGGATACCGTCTCTTGGAGAGATACAGAGGTTGTTTGGAGCGTTGGCAGAGGGTGCTAGGGAGCTAGAGGTCAGGGATTCGCTCATTACCGGGAAGGACGGGGAAGTCAATGAATTCTATGATGAACTGTATATGGATATTCAAAGTTTCGTCATTGAAATGGCTCACAAATGGAATAACCTTTTGCAAGAGGACTCATTGCGGGATTCCCACATCTTCGGACTCAATTATCGGAATACCGGGAATACTTGCAACGCATAGGGGTAGAAGTGAGGAACGCCCGTGACATCCCACCGAGACCCAGTACATCCTCAAACCCCTCACCTCCACCTTCCGAGAAAGAATGTATCATAATGATGCACGAGAAAGAGGAAGATGAGAAAGAGACACCTGAAAAGAGTATGGTGGGGATGGTATGGGTAGATGATAGTGGAGCTAGCGAGTCTCAATCACCCCATAAGGATGTGTTCGTGAGGATGAAACACAACCCCCAGAAGTTCAAAATCGCAAAAGGGAGCATAATAGAAAGGAAAAGTTTTGATGCAGCTCTCTGGAGCGAATGATGAACCAATCCAGGTGTATGATTCCCACACAACGTACAATCCCCATTTGTATTATGGTTTAGTAGCTACTTCAGCCTGGTTGAAGCGAGGACTGGCTGTAGTCCATCAGAACAACCAGGTGATTGTGGTTAAGTCCCCAATCCACATCGAGGAAGAACAGATCGTAGCTAGAGGTAGGTCTTTGCCTAACAATCTATTCGTCTTCGATCCACCGGGAATGTCTCCTCTGGACCCAAACCAGCGATACGAACCAGTCCCCCTTGAGAAGCAGAGTGTGAAAGTGGAGGATGACGGGGCACCGTCATCTACCGTCTCATTCTGACTTCCTCCTCGCCGTCCTACTCAATTAACAGCTCTTCCTGTATACAATGATGTATATTGTAATGATGTTCCATGTCTAACATTGCAGATGGGGATGTCAAGACAATAAATCATATGTCCCGTTTTCTTACGAAGCAAATACGGAAAAGGGTGGATTCTGTTCGCAAAATTTGGCTTGTTGTTTGGTCATGCCAAATGATGTGTGTTCACACACCTCACGAACTCACGAACATGATGTTGATTGTCAATTGTCAAAAGCATTAAACCCTGTTGTTCGACCCACACATAGTGAGCATATCCACGCCACTGTCTTTCACCGCATGTGTAAGCATAGAGGGGTAAAGGCTATGGAGAGAATGGCTCACTACATGGGGTAAAGATAGTAGGGGTAGGATGGCGAGAGAGAATTATGAAATGCGAATACTGCTTAAGGAATAAGATAAGGAAAGCACCACACTTTCACAAAAACCATCACATTGTTGAACATCATTCCGGGGTTCATATTTCCATGGACACACAAGGATGGTGGAACACCATATCATGGGATGGTAAGCAATACAAGTTTACGGTCAAATGTCTCGCTTCGAATTTCGAACTCGACTATTATTTACGTCATAAGAATGAATTTTTCCGTGTTTTATTAAGGCCGTCGCTTTCTTTGAAAGACACACAAACAGGAAAGTCAAGTTTATTACTTGTGACCAGGAATATGGTCGATATGAAACTTTTCAGGAGTGGGTTAATGTTAATCAGCCTATCTTGATTGAGGCACCAACCGCCGAGAAACAGGCAGTCTCAAAGATAGAAAGGTCTCACCAAACTAATGGTGGACCTGCTAGAGCGATGTTTAGTGACGCTGAGCTCCCTCCTCAGTTCTGGACGGAGATGGAGAAAAACGCTACTTATATTAACAACCTCCTCCCGATAGCTAAAGGGCCCTTTTTGGGTAAGTCTCCTTTCGAAGTCATCCACCGCCGAAAGCCATACCTACATCACCTTCGCCCCACTGGTTGCGCTGCAGTGATGAAGGTCAAGGCTCGGCGGGGGAAAGGCGAGAGAGGAAAGAAAGTTATCTTCCTAGGGTACGAACGTAATACCGGGTATTATCGTGTTTATGATCCCGTTGCGCGCGTAATACACGGTAACGTCCGGGATGTTATGTTCGATGTCTGGAAACTGGGTAGACGCGAGGCTTCCAAAAACCTCGAAGGAACAGCAGACGGGGATATGTTTTCGGTCGAATGGAAATCGGCCACACCCCCAGGCTGCTGCTCTGCCAGTTGATACACCACCTAAGAAGAATGTTAGTTTCGAAGTACCAGAAACTACATATAGTACATCTACCTCACCTGCTGTAGTTGCTTAGTAACTAGTAATAGTGAAGGTACTGAGAATTAATTGCCCCCACTACATCTACGACATCCCAGAAAAGACCTGAAAGTGAAGATGACTCGGTGATCGTTGCAAGTGATAGTGACGAAGAGGATGCACCGAGTCATGATTTCAGTAACCTCCCTGACCTTACTCCTCCTACTCCGTCTTCACGGAATGTAGGGAGCATGAGTCAGGGGGAGAAGGATGTTAAAATAGTGGGAAAGAGGGGGAGAAAACCCAAACTAAAAGTTATCTTGTCAGGGAAGATCGTCCAGATCCCGGCACGGGCTTAAAAAATAATAGATTCTGAAATCTTGACATACGAGCTTTCAGGGGGAGTAACCGCCCTACTCTCGTACCGCAAGCTATTGTTGAAACGGCACGCCTAGATCCCAATCCAACCAGTGAATTCGGCCATGCCGAGGGGGAGAGAACTAGGATAGCTGCGGAAAAAGACAAGCATTCCCCGGGATGGAGATCTCATGAGCAAGGAAATATTTCTCAGGAGAACGTAATTCCCGGGAGAACCAGAAATCATATCTCGGTATGTTGATTATTGTCTGGTCACCGAGCAAATCCCGGAATTTCCCGTCGTGCAGAAACCGAAGGATAGGAGACAAGCACGAGAGACAGAAGTCAGACAACAAGAAGAGCTCAAAGCATTCGAATGGAGAGAAGAGAGTGAGGCGAGAAGGTCAGGCACTCCCATTATCCCTCTAAAGTGGATAGATACAGTCAAGCAGCAAGGGACAAGTGAGACAGGATGAACAGGCAGCTAAAGTGCAAGCTAAGTATGACCTATCTAGAAATTAATGATTCCGTTAGAACTATTAAAGATTATGATTTATTTTAACATAATAAAAAAGAATTTTTGAAAAAATTGAAAATCCTACCGTTACAACCGTTTTTTCACAGTTTTGCACGTACTTTGTTTTTTTTGTGCGAAGGTGTCAAGTCGTTGTTTCGGTTTGTTTTTACATTAAAATTCATCGAAAATATATTATGTTTGTAGCTTTCTTGATATTAATTGAAATTTCATTCAATATTAAAATTTTGACTTGAAAAAATTCAAGTTGTATTACTAACATTACCATTGACTATGTATTATTCATTTCATCTGAGTCTTGAAACTTTTCCAACATTATTTTACGTCAAAATACAGATAAAACAATATATTTAGTTCATTTTAATAGTATTAATTTCAATTACAATTTAAATTCAAACTTCAAAATAAAATTTTCAAGTTTTGAATTGAATCTAACGGTCACGTGAGTCCGATTTTCAGAGTCAGAGTGGCAAATTTACTTTCATATTTTTATAATGATTTATTTATTACAATCAAGCAAATGATGCTAATATAAACAGAAATTCATATAAATTCAGCAATAATAAAATAATAAACAGTAGAACTAAAATTTTCATTAGTGGCGATTGGAATTTTTCGGGTGCGAGAAAATCACGATGCCACATCCGGTTATTTTTGAATCTATCACATACACAACAAAAAGGGTTGAAATATTGTTAATTATTGAAATATTATTAATAATCATGAAAAATATATTTAATTAATTGAAAAAAACCATACTGTGGCTTGGTAGCTATAACTTCATGCCAAAGAGGCGCGACCCGAAATTGTAACTGTAAAAAAGTTGAAGTTCAGTTTTACACGTAATGATGTTCTCGGCCCGCCTTTTTGCGCTTGCAACTATATGGAGGGCTCGCATGCTTGTGATGTTCACTGTCGCTGGATGATGATTCGCTTCGCTCTCGTGTTCGTACTTGGATGCGGGGGCAGGCGATGACGAAGACTCTGACAGCGAGCGATGAGGATAGCCGGCTCCTAGCAAAACAAACCAAGAAGAGCAATGAGATCGCAAATAAATAAAGAAAATATACCTGAGCGCATTTTCAAAACTTCCCTCTGAGCCTTCACTGACTCCAACTCCTGCATGGTTGCTTTGAGCTGCGCCTTGAGCTGGCTAGCCTTTGCCTTCGACAACTCGAGGTTATCCACAGCCTCCTTGAGGTTCGGTTCAGACTCCGACTTCCCAAGCGCTGTATTCTCAGCCGCAGCCTTAGCTACTTGGAGGTCAGCCTCCAGCTCCACGACCCTCTCCTTAGCAATGGCAAGTTCCTGCATAACATATGTATATTTATAGTAATGAGTGCAAAGATGCAAATACAACATAACCTGGGTTTGTGCTGCTTTTGACTCTTTGTTGCGCGTGTTCGACTGCAATAACACAACATAACAATTAAAACAAAACAAAGAAAGGCAAAGACCCTGGTCATATTTTTTTAAGTTGTTTAGCTAATTCCTTTGCCTCTGTTTCAGCTCGAACTTTTGCCTCCCGCTCGTCATTTACTTCCCGCTGCAAGGCTTCCTGAGCCTCATCACGTTCCCTTTTGATTACAAGCTGCTGGCTGATAAAGTGTTTGTGCTTGGCTTCAATTGAGAGCTTCGCATTCCTTTCCTCATCTAAAGCTGCAAGTGCGTTATCAATAATTTTTTTTGCGTCTACGTCCTCAACTTAAGCTTTGCAATTTCCTTATCCTGCTCGCTGATCTTGACCTTTGCTGACACTAGCTCTGCCTTCGCTTTGACAAGCTGTTCCTGCTCTGCCTGAGACGGTGCAACATCCTGTTCTGCTTTACGCCCCAACTGCTGCTCAGAACTCTGAAGCAGCTTCGCAGCAACTTCGACCAACTGCTCTTGAATTGATTTGGACTCCACCGTGAAAGGCAACAATGCATCCTTATTTGCATTCAAAAGGATTTGAAAAGGTTCGGGGACCACGCCATGAATCTATTCCTTAGTGCAGACAGTTACACGCACAGAGCCATTTTCCCTCTTGTAGGCAAACAGAAAATGAACGTAAGTGTGGTTTGTGTTGGGCACTACCCTCTTGGAAATGACTAACAATCTGGCCAATGCTACATGGGTATCGACATGCTCCAACTGCTTCGCAACTGACTGGGCGTTGGTGTACGAGCGGATAAAGTAAAACCACAATCCAACAGAAAGTTTCATTCCATTTAACATGCATTCAACTACGTGCACGAGCCTCTCACCATCCGGGGTTCCAGATATCAACTTCGCCCCCTCCTCACTGAAGTCCCAAGCTCTGCGCAGTTGTTCACCCTTCTCGTTGGTACGGCCAGGGCGGAACAATGCCACATCTCCCGGATTACACAGCTCCACCTACCAAGGAAAAAAAAAAAAATGGGACAATGCACTCATGATCACCTGCACACGAGTGCCGATTTTATATTTGGCTCCAACGCTGAGGCTGAGGAAACGCTCGCCGAGACCCTTCAGCTCCGCGACCTGCTTCAGCCGACTTTCCTTCTTCAAAAACGTGACCTTCAAAACGCAAGGGTAATAACGATTCTCCAAGAAAATTTCATCGTTGTTTGGGTCTGCTGCTTCCCCAGGCCCTGCAGCTGATGATTGAAAGATAGCGTTGATAGGAGTGGTGTCCAGCCCGCCAACCCCAGCGTCCAAGACTGCAGCTGGGCCGCCTCCAACAACAACAACAACAAGATCAAAAAAGTTCGAAAAGCAAAAAGACAACAACAAAAAAAATCTGAGAACCTGTGCCAGATGCATTTTGTTCTGCAGGATTGGCTGCTGCCATAGCTTGGGCATCGTCGCCAGCCAACATACTGTGCAAACTCTCGAGTCCTTTGAGTTGACACAACACCCACAACAAAATTGGCCTCTCCGAAACCAAGGCCAAAAACCGCCAAAAATTTGTCCCCATTGTGCACTGAAGTTTGGGAAAAAGTAGCAGTTAGCCGCAAAAGCCTGTTTTTTTTTGGTCCGCTGAAGTCGCCAACAGTTTGGCTGCCTTTTTTTCCCAACCGTCAACACTTCTTGACACTTTTTCTACCACCCAGAGACAACTGGGCGTTTGTCATGTCTTTTGTCGAGTTTTCGTTCCTTGTTTGTTTGTGACTTTTTTTTCGTCTTTGCCCTTTCCTGTGCTTTCCAACGTCCATGCACACCCTCCTTTCACTATTCCCTTTTTTTTTATTTTTTTTTTTTTTTTTTTTTTTTTTTTTTTTTTTTTTTTTTTTTGTTTTGTTGCTTCAGATGCAGACGGCAATGTCCAAAAGGACAAACGGGTTTTTGCAAAGTCGCCTCCTGAACCAAGCTTCATATATTGCCAGGGTATGCTTTGCTATGTGCCTTTGGGCCTGGGCATGTAAAAAAAATCTATCTAGCTTATTGCCCATCTCATTTTCTTCTTTTTTTGTGTGGTGTAGGCCCGTCAGATGTTCGATTTTGGGCAACAAAAACCTGATTTGTCAAGTCGTTGCTCCTCCTCCTCGACCGACATACAACGACCCTCCTCGTCTTCTGCAGCGTTGCAAGAGTCCAAACAGCAATGTTTGGCCTTGCATGAGCTGCGGGGCGACGAAAAGGAGGGCCTTTGTATGTCGTTTGAGGAGGAAGCAAAAAGCAACATTCGCCGCCCACATAATCCTACAGCCAAAATTTCTTTTATTGACGTCATTTTAGAATCGTTAGGGGGGGAGGCAGGTAAGTTTTTCAGTGAGGATTCTTCACCTATCGTTGAGCTAGCAAAGTGGGGGTTTGCAATGATAGTTAGAATTTTGGAGGATACCCAAGGCATACAATCATTTTGTCCTTCCACAGTTCCACCCCACATTCGCGCAATCATAGGAGAGGTACAGCAATATTTCAACCTAAAGCAAACTTCTGTTAATTGGCTATCTCTCCCTTCTCTCTCTGCCCTTCGTGCCTTTGTCGGTTCGAGCTTTGAGAACACACCTATTGATTCTGATCCTATCGCCATTCAGCTAGGTATGGATAGTTACGGTAGCGAGTATTACATGGCCAAAACCCACCCTTCACACGACAGTCACCTCCGTTCCGGGTACAAATTTGTTGAAGCAATAACGGAGAGGAAGGTGTACGAAAACCACGCCAGCTTTCCAGTGTACTGGAAACAAATCATACCGGTACCCTCTCTCTTTCTTGTTGCGCTGTCTCACCTTTTTTTTTTCGTTTCTGTAGGCCATTTCTGCAGCGATTAAGTCAGGTCAGCCGCACGTCCATCAGCCCAAGCAGAAGTTGCGCCGAACGCAGGCTCAGCTAGCAGTTGCCTATGAGGCCGGTGAGTCTGGAGTCTTGAAGTGCGAAGCCTGCGATCCGCCTACCACCTTGCCAGGAGCCATGTCTGCAGCAACCGCACCGCCCTTCCCCGCGCAAAGAATGTGTTTGCAACTCCCCGGGTCATGTCTTACGAAATCAGCCCGCAATTAGCCGATCAGCCCAAGCGCCTCCAGAAAAATCTTTACTTCTTTGACAAGGATCAGGAATTGAGGCAAAAGCTCGCAGAATTCCAAAGGGGCTGGGGTCGCTTCTTGGAAAAACGCATGCAAATTGTCGAGCGTGATTGTGGTTGTGTTCGTCCGCCTCAAGTCAGAGAGGGAAATCAGTTGGTTCAGCTTTTTAAATTTGTTCCTCTGTGTCCGCATGGCAATCGGTACCCGCCTCTCAACACACTGTCAGTGTCACACAGTCACCCGTGGCCAGGTTTGTTGCCTGGCCACACCCTTTTAAGCTACAATTTCATGCCATGCTTTTGTAACAGCATGGCATGATGTTGTAACTATTACTGAACTTTCCAAGTGTTTTTTTTTTCAATCAGTATTACTACTACTACTACTACTACTACTACTACTACTACTACTACTACTACTACTACTACTACTACTACTATCACTACCACTACCACTACCACTACCACTACCACTACTACTACTACTACTACTACTACTACTACTACTACTACTACTACTACTACTACTACTACTACTACTACTACTACTACTACTACTACTACTACTACTACTACTACTACTACTACTACTCCTCCTGCTACTACTACTCCTCCTCCTCCTACTACTACTACTCCTCCTCCTCCTCCTACTACTACTACTACTACTACTACTACTACGACGACGACGACTACGACGACGACTTTTGTGGTGACGATGATTTTGATGGTGATGGTGATGGTGATCGTGATCGTGATCGTGCCATCATGGTGACGGCCACGCTTCGGGCCGAGCAACAGCCGGCGCCGAAGGCGCCGAAAAGCGCCGAAAATAAAAATTTTAGTTTTATCCTGCTCGATTATAAAATCGCAAAGCGTCATGAGTACAAAAGTCTTATAATTACTGTTTCCAACTTTTTTGTTACGGTAAAAAGAAAATCACGCTAAGCCTCGGGTGATGGACCATTGGTGATGGTGATGCATATGCATATGGTGATGGTGATGGTGATGGTAAATCGATGGTGATGGCAAGGTGATGGTGACGGTGATGGCGATGGTGGTGATGATGTGCCACATTGAACAGTTTCAAGAGAATCCCGAAGAATTGAAAGTGCTTTCGTTCAAATAATGTCCCAGATCGTCTTCATTTCATGTTCAAATTTCAGGAGCTCGACTCGAGGCTTCTTTATGTATGCTTGCAGTTGCAGCACTCAACTAAGTGTAATTTTGTCACAAAATGGGCTGGATGTGGCGTACATACATACATACATACATACATACATACCACATACATACTGACATACTTATGCATGCATGCATGCATACATACATGCATACATACATGCATATGCATACATACATACATACTTACTTACATGCATACATACATGCATACATACATGCATACATACATACATACATACACATATACATACACATATACATATACATATACATATACATATACATATACATATACATATACATATACATATACATATACATATACATATACATATACATATACATAATGTCTGCAATTTGGCATGCCAGGGCGGACTTGGCGCTATCTATCTATCTATCTATCTATCTATCTATCTATCTATCTATCTATCTATCTATCCTTTACCCACAGACTTCCTGGTTGACGAAATCAGAAGCTCCTTTTTTCTGACATTAGTCGATATTTCATCAGTTGATCTTATCACTTACTCCACGGAGCGAACCAAGGCCACTTGAGGTGTCACTGACCCTCCCTTGGGCTTGGTTTTTTGAAATGGGTGCCATCTGTCGACAGACAGAGAATTAGGGGATGGTGTGGGTGTGCTGGGCCCGTGGTGGGGTGCCTTATGTGTGCCTAGCCATACGCCTATAAGTCACATGCCGAAATAGCGACGGGAAGCACAATCCTGTTCCCTCAGGGTGCCCTTTCTCGCTTGTTGAGCCCGGAATAAAACCCACAGTGCTCTGTCGGTTTATACTAGACTGTCGAACAGTCTCGAAACTCCATCTGCTTACTGGGCCCTCTGTAATGGAGGTGGGAGCTCGTTCTGCAAGGGGCGCTTTATGGAACGAGCCCTGGCCCCGCCTGGTACTAGGGAGCTTTGGTATTGCCTGTATCAGTCCCTTCCGTGCAAACATCGCGGCTTAGCTGGGCATCGGGTTAATACTTTACCCACAGACTTCCTGGTTGAAGAAATCAGAAGCTCCTTTTTTCTGACATTAGTCGATATTTCATCTATCTATCTATCTATCTATCTATCTATCTATCTATCTATCTATCTATCTATATCGCTATCTGTCTATCTATCTATATCGCTATCTGTCTATCTATCTATCTATCTATTTATTTATTATCTATCTGCTCCAATTTTAGCAAGCCTGGAGGTCTTCTTTCTATCTATCTATCTATCTATCTATCTATCTATCTATCTCCAGTGTTGCATAGCCCGGGCTAGGTCCCTGCGGGGGTTTAGGCCTCATACAATGTCATCATTGTAGCTTGCGCAAGCTTACGGTGCTCAAAACACTTGGACTAACGGCTTCCTTTTCTTTCTCTTCTTCCTTATCCTCCCACTCTCCATTCCTAGATTGCCTTTTTCTTCAACGTCCTTCCTCCTCTTCTTTTTCCAGAACACAGTCTACCCGTGATTCCCATCCCGGACACATGCACAGTACACAAATTATTGTTTGATGTGAAACTGCGTTCCTTTGCAAGGACTACATTCCTTTGCGACATCTCATCTATCTATCTATCTATCTATCTATCTATCTATCTATCTATCTATCTATCTATCTATCGGGAGATCGCCCAGCTGAAGACGAATGTGGAAGCATTCAAGAAGGAAATCACTGTAATAGCTTCCTCTTCCTCCTCCTCCTCCTCCCTCTCCTCCTCCTCCCACCCCCCCCCCCCCCCCTCCTCCTCTTCCCCTTGCTTCCTCTCTCTCTCTCTCTCTCTCTGTCTCTGTCTCCCTCCCTCCCTCCCTCTCTCTCTCTCTCTCTCTCTCTGCACAATCATGAATACTACTCCCGGTCCAGACCAAGCGAATGCACTAGGATTGCTACTAACTCATCTGTTGCTGAT
>WBZZ01004508.1:135000-150000 GCA_019918135.1 Paulinella micropora
CTCGCCATGGCTGATTAAGCTGAAAATGAAGCGTTTCAAATCATTTCTGGTTGTACATTTTTGTTCTTTTCGTGAAAACTTTTGTTCTTCTTGGTCAAAGGACGTCATGTGTATTATCACCAAGTGGATATGCGGACGGAAACGTACTAGTTATTCTATTCTAGTTACATATGTTACATATGTCTTATCTTATCTTACCTTATCTTACCTTATCTTATCTTATCGTATCAGTCTTCTTATGTTATCTTGTCTTGTCTTATCTTATCTTATCTTATCTTAAGATACGATAAGATATTAAGATAAGATAAAATAAGATAAGATAAGATAAGATAAGATAAGTAGTAAGATACGATAAGATAAGATGATAAGATAAGATAGTAGTATTCGTACACATATTTTTTCAAAACGTAGGATAGATTTCAAACTTAGTATACATAGATATTTCCGTTTGCGTATATGCATAGTTATCTTATCGTATCTTATCGTATCTTGTGTCGAGTCAAATTTCCTTATCACTGTAGTCAATATCTTGAACTAATATTTCTTTATCACCCAAAGCATAAGTTTTGAATATCAGTTCATCTATGGAACATTGCAGGATTGCAATATCGACTATTACTACAGTCAGTGCGGTGACATAATAAGTACAACATTCTGAGCGGTTTCTTGAACTGTCTATATGAGACTCTGATGATATATACCCTGAACTGGTTCTTATGGAGTCAAATCGTAGTGATCAGATGACTCAGCAAAATTTTTTTCCATTTGAAAAAGTTATAATTCTTTGATATCATTTCTATTTCAATACTCTTACGCTTACCACTTATTCGTTCCAGCAGCAAGTATTTTCTTATTAAAAGCGTTTGCGTCAAAAAAAAAAAAAAAAAAAAAAAACAATCATAGCTTTATTATTATTATTATTATTATTATTATTATTATTATTATTATTATTATTATTATTATTATTATTATTATTATTATATTATTATTTGGACACCGTGATAGCCCAGTGGTCAAGTTCTACCATCTGGGCCCTGTCGCCAGTTCGATTCCCGTCGGTGCCACCAGTATTTTCATTGAACATACCGGTCTATTTCTGGACCAGTATTTTCATTGAACATACCGGCCCGTCTGGAAGTGTTGGAACTGCCCTTGCGGGGGTGTCATTAGAGCTTATCGTCAATTCTTCGTACTCCCCTCACGGGTGAGACGATGGAGGCGCATGTGCAGAAATGCATCAGCCATTGACAGAGAAGCACTATAATATTATTATTATTATTATTATTATTATTATTATTATTATTATTATTATTATTATTATATTATTATTATTATTATTATTATTATTGTGGACACCGTGATAGCCCAGTGGTCAAGTTCTACCATCTGGGCCCTGTCGCCAGTTCGATTCCCGTCGGTGCCACCAGTATTTTCATTGAACATACCGGTCCGTCTGGACCAGTATTTTCATTGAACATACCGGTCCGTCTGGAAGTGTTGGAACTGCCTTTGCGGGGGTGTCATTAGAGCTTATCGTCAATTCTTCGTACTCCCCTCACGGGTGAGACGATGGAGGCGCATGTGCAGAAATGCATCAGCCATTGACAGAGAAGCACTATTATTACTATTATTATTATTATTATTATTATTATTATTATTATTATTATTATCATTATTAGGGAGTACATAGGCCATTGGTCCTTTTCAATGGGCTGATTGGTATAAAGCTCCTAGAGTAATGTTCTATGCCGTCACTTCCTTTATTCCACCGATTGGTGTGGAGACTTTCCTTATGGAATGGAGGACTGGATGCACATGGCCTTTTGGCTCAGCAATTGGCAGGAGATACATTATTATCATTATTATTATTATTATTAAATCTGCCTTGGAGTGTTGACTGTGACATATTTGAGGGAAATCCCGATGAAAAAACCTAGTCACACTTGCTAAACAGAGTTCCAGCCCAATGGCCTCAAGGCGTTAAACTGTGACGCCAACTCATAACCCTTTGGTGGTAGATGCTGGGGAGGAGGGTCGTTGCGCGCGTAAAAGATCTTAAACTCCGCATATGCTGGTTGATAGCCCAGGACCCAGCAGACACCAGATTGTTATGGGTGGGGTTTCGAGGCAGCTCTAGCAACCGCGCTTGGTGTATGCACTTGCACATTCGGTGACGTCTTCCAAGAGGTTGCTGGGACTGCGGAATAACCTCGGCTTAGTGTAGTCTTGCCCTCAGGAGCTCCATCGGTGGCCCCGATCATCAGGCGAGAGACTGACACTGGGGGGTGGAGGACCTCGAACAAGGGTATTGGAGGCTTATGTCCGTTGAGGATATGCCATTAGCTGCATCAGTACGCCTCAGATATAGTAAATCTGCCTTGGAGTGTTGACTGTGACATATTTGAGGGAAATCCCGATGAAAAAACCTAGTCACACTTGCTAAACAGAGTTCCAGCCCAATGGCCTCAAGGCGTTGAACTGTGACGCCAACTCATAACCCTTTGGTGGTAGATGCTGGGGAGGAGGGTCGTTGTGCGCGTAAAAGATCTTAAACTCCGCATATGCTGGTTGATAGCCCAGGACCCAGCAGACACCAGATTGTTATGGGTGGGGTTTCGAGGCAGCTCTAGCAACCGCGCTTGGTGTATGCACTTGCACATTCGGTGACGTCTTGCAAGAGGTTGCTGGGACTGCGGAATAACCTCGGCTTAGTGCAGTCTTGCCCTCAGGAGCTCCATCGGTGGCCCCGATCATCAGGCGAGAGACTGACACGGGGGGGTGGATGACCTCGAACAAGGGTATTGGAGGCTTATGTCCGTTGAGGATATGCCATAAGCTGCATCAGTACGCCTCAGATATAGTAAATATTATTATTATTATTATTATTATTATTATTATTATTATTATTATTATTATTATTATTATTATTATTATTATTATTATTATTTAGGGAGTACATAGGCCATCGGTCCTTTCCATGGGCTGATTGGTATAAAGCTCCGAGAGTAATGTTCTATGCCGTCACTTCCTTTATTCCACCGATTGGTGTGGAGACTTTACTTATGGAATGGAGGACTGGATGCACATGGCCTTTTGGCTCAGCAATTGGCAGGAGATACACTATTATTATTATTATTATTATTATTATTACTACTACTATTAATACTATTATTATTATTATTATTATTATTATTATTATTTTTATTACAATATTATTATTCAAGTATTATTATTATTATTATTATTATTTTTTGTTGGTATCGAGCCTGTCACAGTCCATTAATATTGATAACGAGGGAGACATCCGTACGACATCATAATCATACTAACCCCGCCCAGGTTACGTAGTATAATACGAGTGGCCGCTAGTTTGAAGGAAATGACGCCTCATCACTCAGTTGAAACTCAGAGTCGTCCAGAGGCACAGTTTAGAATTTACAAAGACCCTCAGTACAGTTGGCTCAGTGCCACGGAGACCGGCACTGAAACCGTCCACCGTGCCCTTGTCCGAGCCGGACTGCTACTGCATTGGGCCGACGGTCTCGTCGCAGTCCAGCGGCGGCCGGCCGGGCCCTGGCAGTGTGCATCATAGTACGGTGTGACCGTGACCGTGCCTTGCGGCGGCCGCACTCATGACGATGCCGCCACCGTGACTCTCACTAAGTGGTACAATATCTTAAAAAGTAGGACAGTATAAATCATGTGATATGAGAAGCAGGTTTCACGTCTCCCAGGCATCCCCAGTTGACTAGCTGACCAGCTCCACAAGAACTTTAATAGAATTATCCTCCCAACAGACAAAAGCCCGCCAAACAAACAAAACAGAAGACGTGAGCTCTAAGCCTTTAAATTTCAAGTGTCCATACAGGTCATATTGGCATTGGGGCCACCAATGCCACCCATACCTGGTCCTGAGAAAATACTCCTCTTTTTCCGTACTAACTACTAACTGACAATATTAACTAACGTATTAACCGGTTGTATTAATCCCATCACCTAGCTCACTTCCCAAGCTCCCCCTTGATGGCATTAATACCCACACAAACACACACACACACACTTGCACTTAACTTATTCCTTGTGCGTTCCAACGTTCAAGGTTGCGCAATCCTTCCCACTATCTTGGAGTAATTGGGTCCCCGCTGCCGCTTGGTATTGGCATCTCCGTAGTTGTCCGGGGAACTAATCTTCTCCAACACCGCTTTTCCCGCCAATATCATCGCGTTGACGTAGGCGTAGCGTAGATCGATGTGGTCCAACTTCTGACGGTAGATGTTCGTGGTTGCCAGATCAATTGCCCCCTTGTTATCCTCGTACACCACCGGTGGCTTACCCTAACCTTGCTTGGCCATGTTTTTGGCTACTCTGCCCCCGGCGATTCCGTTGATAAAGTTTGCGATCTTTTCCTGTCCAGCGTCCATCGCGTAGATCTCCGCCTCGCAGGTGGACTCCTCCGGAGGCGCTTCTATCCGAACATGTCCCTCCGGCATTTTCTCCTCAGGTGGCGGTAGCGTCCCCACCGCCTCCGCTTGCAGGTCTTGCTGCTTCGCCAGCAGCTTTTCCCTCCTTTCCTTGCTACGCGGCCCACGCTGCTTCGGTAATTCCACTGTAATTGTGCGCTTCATACACACCGGGTTTACCGATCCACCAAGCATGAAGTGAATCACGGCCAGTTGAGCCCTGCGATCGCCCCAGTCACCCTTCCAATATGCGTCTGGGTAGGACGTCAGGCGCGTACTTTCCTTTTGGTAGAAACGCACTCCTCGCCGCGCGGTGCCCTGAAGGTACCTCATCACTTGTTCCGCCTCTTGGAAGGGGAACTCTTTTGGCTTTGACGTATAGCGCGCCATCTCCGCCACCGGCCCTAGCGTGTCATGCCTCGTTACCCTCACCCAGATGAGTATTCCGCAGATATGGTAAGGTGAGAATTCTTCCAGTACACTCGGGACTCCCACGCGGCACCCCGGCATTAGCCACGGCGAATCCACAGACGCTAAGTCCTTTGTCTTGAGCCGCTCGCTCGCCTCCTTAATAAAGGTTTCCTGGAATAACTTGACAGTTCGCCCCAACTCCGGATGCAGTCCATCCTCGATGTTGATCCCCACCACTCCCGTTGGCGGTTCACTTTTAAATACCTTAAAGCGGCTTTCACCCGCCTCTCGGAACTTCTCCTTAGCCTCCTCGTCGCCGAAGCCCATCATGATGTCGTCTACATGCACGAACCCGATGTCAGGCTTACTCATTCCCGAACGCCAGCGGAAGAAGAAACACGGAAAAGCCTTGTGCTGTTCAAAACCTTGCGATACCATGAATGGTACTAGCACTTGCATCCACCATTTTCTTCCGGCATCCGGTCGACCGTACAGCGCCCTTACCATTTCCCACACGTACCCTTCCTCTTCAAAGCCAAAGGGTGGGACCAGATAGGTGGGCCGCATTCCCGCCTCCTCTACTTCCGCCTCTATGTAGGCAGTTCCCACATCAAACTTACCCAACACTAGGTCATAAAAGGTCACCAGCATGAAGAAGCCCAGGATAGTCATGGTGCATGGGGTCGGAAAAGTTCGTTGCCCGTAGTGCTCTCCTTGTACCATAGAGTATCCCTTTGCCACCAGTCGGCTCTTGTACTTGAGCACTTTGCCGCCCGATTTTTTTGTCGCGTCTGCGTACCTTCCCCGGCACAAGTCCCGCTCCGGCACGGACTCCCTCTTTCGCCTCCTGAAGCATCCTTGCGCCCACAGGGTGGCTATCTCTTGCGCTCTTGTGTCTTCAAACTTTCCCGAAGCGGTAGCTTCCTTTTCCGCCACCGGACGCGTAAAGGTAGCCGCCAGTGCCCGCTCACGTACTGCCCATTTCAGGATTTCCGTGTCTAGCATCTTTTCCACTTCATTTTCGGTCTCCTCCCCTTCGAACCGCACGAAATGGGCCGGCTGCAACTTTTTCTCTTGTCGAATGGGATCGCATTCTCCTTCCACTGCGCCCTTCCGAGTCTTACTCTTCCATTCGGGGTCGTAGGTCTTCTTTGCCCAGTTCCAGCCCCACTCCTTTGCCGGCACTTCTACGATCAGACCCCGAGTCACCTCTCGTGTCTCGTCCGTTTGCTCCTCCGGCTCCGGCTGCCTCAGCGTTCCTTCCTCCTTTTCTACTTTGACCACAGCTATGCGATCGCTGTCTTGCGCCCCTTCTGGTTTGACAAACAGTTCCTCCAGATCATCGTTGATCAGGGCACCTTGGGCCTCATCCACCTTCAACCCGGCCGCCTTCCAAATTTTTGCTAGTATGGGCCATGCCGCTTGATTCTCGTCAAAGTTGACGACGTCGCGCCAACGCTTGACCTCCCCCTGGACTAAAACCACGTGCGCGGAGGTCTCCAATTCCAACCCCATCCACGCCGCGGGTAATGAGCGGTCTTCCTCCTTTCTTAGCCCATGGTACTTCTTGTCAAGCACCGCATGACAAAGGCATCCAAAGCTGTGCAGCAACGACAGCCAATCCACATTTTCCTCGTAAGGGAACATGGTGAATAGTCGCGGCTCTTTGCCTCCCGGTGGCGGCGTCAGGTTATGCAGTAGCCCAACGTGCAGTAGCGCGTAACCCAAGTACACATATGGCAGTTGCGCTCTCTTTAGTAGCTTCCTCGCCCCCGCCCAGATATGCTTCTGCGAGACTTCCACCAGAGCCTGCTTGTTGGGATCGTTCCTAACTGCGTATCGGGGCCGCACCCCAACACTTTCAATCAGGTCATTGAAGACTTGCGATCTCTGATAAGCGCCGTCCCCCCATTTTGCTTAACCCGGTTTCCGGTCTGGGTCCTGCTCATCCGGAACACCTTGCTTGCCACCACGGACTGCCGCTGCATCTCCGCGTTCAGGAGAAGTTCCAAGTTGGTGTATCCCACGGTGTCCTCTACTATTGCCATGAGGCATCGCTCTCCGTTAAGTAGAGGCCTTGCCAGCAGCGCCGAGGTGTCCACCGACCAGCCTTCACCCTTCTCCTTCATTCTGGTTCCATGCGCCTTCGCTCGATGAGGCGGCTTTTGGGCTCCGCCCGCCGGACACTCCGGACACTCCTTGCTAACGTCTTTGTTGACGTTCACTAGTTTTACGTCATGGGCTTGGGCAATTGCTTGCAACTTTGCGGCAGCGGGATCATGAAATATCCGATGGAGTAGTTCCATATCCCACTCCTTCTTCCTTGCCTTGTTGGTGGTCCAGAAGGCAGCTTGCTGTTCCTCAGTCGATCCGGATTGAAACCTGATTACCGAGTCTTCCGTATCGAAGTACAGAAGGGCGTTCTTCTCCTCCTCCTTCACATCCGGGACCACCGCCCTAGTGACGTAAGGCGAATCCTTTCGCAACACCAACGTGTACCCATCTAGCATCATTTTAGGTCCGGACACGAGTAGTTCGGTTAAGTGCTCACCCACCCACACTTCCTTTAGTGGTAGGCATCCATCCCGCCCGTCACCTCGGAGAGTAGGTAGCTTGTAACCCCCTTGGGCGTCCATCCTGGTGGTTCCATCCACCGCGCTGAACTCTTTCATCTCACGCTTGACGCCCTGCATGAACTCCTTGTAGCTTGGTGGCGCCATGTCGGACACAGCCCCCGAGTCCAGCATGGGGTCGGGGACCTTTCGCGGTCTTGTCGCCTTCCGCCCATCCTTCCCCATAAGCGCGCGATTCAACATCATTCTTATCACCTCCATTTCCTCTTCCTGAAGTTGCTCAGGTTCCCCCTGGACCTCGCTGGCGTAGACTACCACATGCTCCGGTCTGTTGCCTCCCTCCAGCGGTCGTAACCAGTAGGGTCGAGGTCGCTTCTCCCAGCCTCCTGCTATTCTCCATGGCTTTGGGTTCCAGTGCGCGGGGAATTTCGGCTTGTTGTACGGAAATGGCCATCCAGTCGACCAGCGATATAGCAATCCCACATACTCCTGCCATCGCCCTTCGAAATCCTGCAGATCTCGATGGTCATCCCCCCACTGGGGCGGCCACGCCACCCGTTCTGATTTACTTCGTTTTGCTGCTCCGTTATGACTTCCAAACGCCGAATCCTTTCCTTTTCGCTCACCCGCTCACGCCCAGGTTCCGGCTCCATTTCCATTCGCTGCTTGCCTGGGCTTACAGCGTCCTCCGGAGTTAGTTGGCCCGTCGCCACTCCCTGGATAGGCACCCCTTCCTTTCGATCCTCTCTTTTCCACAATTTCTTCTCAGCCACTTTGATTATAAGTTGCTGAACTTCGTTGATCTGGTCCATGCTCACCGCTCGGACGTCCTCTCCGTAGAGCTCCGTCATCACCGTTGCTAACTTGCGGAGGTGTCGAAGCATGTTGATGCGTGTCCTCTCATCACCTTCGCGCTCCGGGCGTTTCGGTTTGGTGGGCGTTAGTTGCCCCTTAATATGGGTCAGTGCCCTCCCCATTTCCTCTTTAAACTTCTTAGCCTTAGGCGTGTCGTAGGGCGCCGCCGCCCGCACCTGGGCCACCAAAGACACCGTGTCATCCACCCTCCCCGGATCTTTGGAATCCTCGGACTCCTCTTGCACCTCCGTTGAATCCTCCGGAAAGCTCTGGTAGAGCTCCGCCATGTGCTCCCTCCACGGGGTGCTTCCATTTTCCAAATACACCAGCGGGTCTGTTACTTCCTCCGGGATAGCTATCATTTCGGGCTTGGCCCTTCCCGGGCTCGGCGTAGCCGTGTCAGCACTTTCCGCCTGGCGCTCCGCCTTAACCGCGGTGTTCTCCCTGGTTTTCCTTTCCACCCTCGGAGTCAACGGAGGCATCGCTCCCTCCGTCACCGGCGACGCAGTCACTCTCCCTTTAGCTACTATCGGCGTCATCTGAGCCTGATCCCGCACCAGTCCGACTCGCTTTAAGTCGTCGTCATACTTCCCTGCGTGGGCCGGATCCTTCATAGCGCGATACTGTGTCACCGCCGCTTTCACCGACCGGTAAGGCACACGCTCCCGGTACACCTTCCGATTTCTCGGCACCCCCGGCTCCTCCCACTTTGCCTTATCCCTGTTGATAGTTGTAGAGCACTCCGGTATGCTCTTCTCGCAGAATAGTGAATATGATAGGAACCAGCGACCGGTCCCAGTTCACCCCTCGCCTCTGGGCCTCCTGCCGCGTCAGATGCTCCAACATCTTGTCCGGTTTTGCCCGTCAAATCAGGTGTCTCAAGCCTCGCTCCTCCATTTCAATCACCAGTCTATACGCCGGCATCAAGGCCCATTCGCGCGACTTGGCCCTTATGCTTTCATCCACGTAATATCTCTCTCTCCTGTCTTGGTGATTGGTGCAGAACATCATGTCCCCGGTGAGAAGGCCCGCCGCATCCGCCCGCACCTGTTGGTACTCGGATTCCACCGCCTCCTTTCTCGTTCTCAGGCATCGGTCTCTTCCGAACGTTGAACCGTAGCACCTTCCTTCCAGACGAGCTTCTACCACTCCAACTGGCTCACCGTCGGCGTGACGCAGATGTTCTGGCGGTATCTCGTAGGTTTCGGGACCATATTTCAAGGGTTCGGATAATGAATAAATAGAGTCAGGTGTTTGCGGAGTAGCTATGGTCTTGCTCTTCCCGGTGCCGGACTTACTTCCGGTTCCCTTCACCATCATCGCTCTAGGTAGGCCGGTTCCATCCCGGAGTCTTCTAAACTCCTTCCAGTTGAGTTGCCACTCCATGTACTGGTCCACTATACCCGGTCCCGTTGGTATGTGGCGGTACCAGGACGGGGGTATCCACTCCGTCGGCCCCATTGGCGTACCGAAGGTTACCAGCCTTCCTCGTCCGTCACCGTAGTGCCGAAACTCATGCGTTACACCGCCACCGTCCCGGTATTGTCGTACAGCAATTGGAGCTTCCTCTTCCTCCTCCGAGCTTGAGAGAGGGGACTCCGTCTCGTCGCTGTCCTGAGAGATAGAGTCTTGCCACGGCTCCCAATCTGCCCTCCTTCTTCGAGGTCGCGGCTTCTTTACCCCCTTAGGTTCGCTTGGGTTCTGGCCCGGCAGAGACCCTGGGATCTCCTTCGCCTCTCCGTCAGCCATACCATCACGAACTCGTACCGGGATGTAATGACACCCAACATTGCGAAGAAACTCCGCAGCTGCCTCCAATCGAGAGTAGTACGTGGGATCCTCTGCAGGGCCACCCGCATTGGGCGCGGCAGCTCCGCTTAGATCACCTTCCCCCTCGACAGCCTCAGCTTCCGGCGTAGGCGTAGTGTCGTTTGCCCTAGGTGCAGCTAAAGCGTTTACGAAGTTGTTGAACTCCTCGAAGTTGCTCACCTCCGGGAACAGTCCCTTTTCCTCTCCAAGTTGGCTGGAAGGATTGACTAACTATGGGCTTTCCGGCTGAGGGTCTGCGCTTGCACCCCTTGCGGAGTGTTGACTCTCCTCATCCCGACTCCTCTTCTTGCTTCCACTCCTTTTTACCATGTATGCACGCGCTGCCTTCCTTTGCCGCAGTAGACTGTAGGCGCGGTTGAGCTCTCCATCCTCGTCATCATCCGAGCTCCCACTCGTGTCCGCCCCCGGAGAATTCTTCTCGGCCATGTCGGCCTTCGCCTTCGCCCCCGGTTGCTCGTCATTCCCGTCCGGACCATGAGTGCACTTAGCCAAGGGGTGGTCACCACCACATCGTAGGCAGGGCTTCTTACAGTTGGTGGCATAATGCCCCTTCCCTTTACAGTTGAAGCACTTCTTCTCCTTCTTACTCTTTTCCTTCGCGCTCTTTTGACTGCTCTTCCCTCCTCCATGCCCTTCCTTACCTCGCGTGCCGCCTCTTTCTTTCTTTTCCTTGCCTGAGCGCGAGAATCTGCATTTGCTCCCGTACTTGCAGTCTCCTTCCTTGCTGAAGATGAAACAAACCCCCTTCAGCTTGTCGTTGAGGTGCAGATATTGACACTCTCCTCCCTTTTTGCACCTTCCCTTCTGAAAGTACATGCAGGGAGTAGTAAAGGGTTTTCTTCTTCTCAATCTTTGCAGCGTTTGCCTTAGCCTTCTTGGTGGCCTTTCTCTCTCTTTCGGTTTGCAAATCAATGTCTTTGGCTTTCCTCTTGAGCTCTTGCCACCATTGATGTACATCCCATGATTGCTTGTCTTTCTCAAAGTCTGCTGCTAGCAACCACTGCTTCCAATCAGCCTGCACCTCCTTGTCCCTCATCTCGGGTCCCATTATCGCGTCACCTATTATCTGCTCAAAGCTTAAGTCAGAAGGATGATGCCCCTTTTTGGCCAGCTGCTCTCTTACTGCCTCAAACTCCGCAATCTGTTCTTCATACTGCGTGGAGGAGTTGAACTCCCAGCGAGCCATCTTTCTCTGCTTCTCCAGCAGATCACGGGATTACCCTTGCCATACTGGTCCTTCAGTCGCTTCCACATGGCGTCAGGGTGTTGCCCAAATTCCGGTGTGCCGACCCGGACCAAATCCGTGACCAGCCTTTTCGCCTCGCCTCTGAGGTGGGTATATATGAGGGTGAATAGTTCCACTCTCTTCTCTCTCACTGCCACTAGCAGACTTTCATCATAGCTTACCACCAATCGCCGTTCCTTGCGTTTCTTCTTGCGCACGGGGTCCACTGACTTCTTGTCTGACGTTGCAGTTGTAGAGAGTCCCACCTTTGGTGCTTTCTCTTCGTCACTGCCACTTAATCTTTCGCCCCCAGAGGTACCGGACGAGCTAGAGGGAGAGGCTTCCCTTTTCTCTCTCCTCTCTTCCTCATACTTTCGTGATGCAGATTCACGCTTGCTCGTGTTGCCTGATCTCTCTTCAAGGCTCTTCCCATCTCTCTTTCCTCTTGCTCCTGCTCTGCCTCCGAGTCCTCAGAGGTTTGTTTGTCTTCTGACTCCTCTTCTGCATCATCCAAACTTTGCATGCTTACTACTTCTTCCTCATCTTCTGCACTCCCTTGCAGCCCTAGTGCTCTATCTAATGACCCCATTGCATTGCTGCTGCTGGTTGCTGCCACTGCTGCTTTCTTTTTCACATGCCTTTCCCATAGACTCATATAGCTTGGTACAGTCTTTCCTGCCATGTGCAGTCTTCGGAGGTGGGCGCGATGCACCTCTAGTTTATGTCCCTTTAGGTCCTCAAATCCACCTTTGAGGTCCTTCCTAACTGCCTGTAACAGCAACGAGCGTTGGAAGTCTTCCCAGTCCTCTCTACCGCTGTAGTTCGTTATGTTGTTTGACTCGTTTTCATTTATACGTTTTTCTGTCATCTGAAGTTATTTTTCTAACCCAGAAAGGCTCCTGTTTCCTGTCTGTTTTGTGCTCTTGACTGGCTGCCACCTGTCCTGCAAATTCCCCATTCAGAGTACGTTGCAAAGGTCTAATTGCAGCAATCAGCCTTCAGCCCCTTCTTGTTGGTTTCCTCTAGCAGGTAGCTACCATGCACCCACCAATACGTCTGCGCGCCACACGCACCCCTGAACTGATTTCCGGGCTTGCCTGATGATGGGGTTTTGTGGTCCAAGCGGGCCCCTAAACCGTTCCTGTTGATGTCCTTCTGACCCGAAGGCTCACTCTTGACTCCTTTCGGTAGCTCAGCAGTTGCAGAGCTCTACCCCCTGTCCATCACAACAACATCACTCAAAATGATCGAGAGTGAAGGTTTCTACGGTCTGTGTCACTCTTGGGTGTGACACAGACCGTAGAAACCTTTCCCTCTCTGTAACACCCACGGTATACTACATCGTTTATACGCTATTGGGGCTTTACGGGAATTTATTCTTGGAAGTATTTTCTTGTTATTAAATGTAATTTAAGATGAATTCTTATTACATTTCCGGTTCTGATTCATATATCCGGTTTTAATGTTGTAGTAGGATAAGGAATATGGAGGAAAAGCTAGGAAGCTTGGACCCCCATAGGACCTTAAAACCTACATTTTACACTTAACCGTTTACCGGCGTGGAGAGGGTTATTAGGATCCAGAATACACAGTTGTGTAGCATCCATATGGAATAACCTCCCACATTAATAGCGTTGACCCGATCCTTCTACAGTACATGTAGTAACCGTTTGAAGTTTTGGAAAAAGGTCACGGAAAAACCGTGAAATTTGGCCTTTTTTCCCTGACTGGGAATTTATGGCTAAATAAGGGAAAACGCACTTATGGGTTGTGGTTTGTGGTGTGTTTTGGCATTTGTGCAGGTTACGCCGGACGTAACGCATCATGTCAGGGAACCAGTCAAAGGGACACTCCGGTTTGACCGGTGTTTTCCCTCTGGCTTGTTGTTTGGGTTCATTCCTGACAACCCTTTCTGTAATAGAAGTGGTCGTTAGTAGTGAACCAGTTGTGTTCAATTATTAAAATTCCTTTCTTACCTTTTCATTGAGCTCGTAAGGGTAGACCTCCGGTCTCAATACATTTGGAGTCCCTTTGCCTTTATCGAACTCTGGAAAGTACAAATTTTGGAATTGGAAACGACGCACTCTCTTGGGACAATCAGTCACTGTTGTTGACTGTGTCTTGGGGAGAAGTGCCAAGTAGCTTCTTGACAATCAGTACTCAGTACTGGTTGTGCGAGACAGTGCTTTTAGTCGTTACAGGGAAGGGAAAACAAAAAAGGTGGTAAGGAGGGTTTTGGAGAAACAGGGAAGAACCCTGATCTCGAAACTTGGACCTTGACACCTTGGAAATCAACATGTCATCTGGAGTGGTATACGATCCTTACAAGGACCCGTGTATTAAACCACTGGAAGGAAAGGCTGTGGGGGAGTTTCTACAACATGTAGCAGCGGACTACATAGTAGACTCCAAAGAACAGCATCTGTTTTTGAAACACTTTGTCCCTTTGGCAAGTAAGTACAAAGACAGACCAAAGGACAAGGAAGTTTACGATACGGTGAAAGCGGAGTCGGGTAACTTGGCAAGATGGGGCTACGATCTAGCCAATTTTACCTTCACTGGCTATTCACCTAGTGAACCTAAGCTCAAAACTTTGGTACCCATGCAGGTAAGGAGGATGGTAGCAAGGATGTTTGTGTCTTTGCACCTCCATGAACTGCAGATGGTGGGGCACCCAAGGTTTGAGAAGGGGGATGAGGATTACTTTCCAACTCCTATTCCTTCTGAGCAGTTTGATGTCCAATTCCTGATGACGGGAGAGGAAGCTAAGGACATTTGGAAAGAGGAATGGTATGGGGCAATCAGAAAAGATCCTAAGAAAGGGGATACTTTTGAGGTGGGTATGGCACAGGCGTTCTTCAAGGACGAGGTGTACCCCATGGTTGCTAATGTCTTCCTCAAGGCGGTAAGGAATTGGGATGCCGCAAAGGACAAAATGAAGGATGCAAGATGGATGAAGGACACGAAGGTGTGGGGGAAAAAGACACCGGACACCTATGACCTCATCCATATTGAAGGCTTCATGGGAAAATTTGTGCTCTTGACTGGCTGCCACCTGTCCTGCAAATTCCCATTCAGAGTACGTTGCAAAGGTCGAATTGCAGCAATCAGCCTTCAGCCCCTTCTTGTTGGTTTCCTCTAGCAGGTAGCTACCATGCACCCACCAACACGTCTGCGCGCCACACGCACCCCTGAACTGATTTCCGGGCTTGCCTGATCATATGTGATGGGGTTTTGTGGTCCAAACGGGCCCCTAAACCGTTCCTGTTGATGTCCTTCTGACCCGAAGGCTCACTCTTGACTCCTTTCGGTAGCTCAGCAGTTGCAGAGCTCTACCCCCTGTCCACCACAACAACATCACTCAAAATGATCGAGAGTGAAGGTTTCTACGGTCTGTGTCACTCTTGGGTGTGACACAGATCGTAGAAACCTTTCCCTCTCTCGATCACTTTGAGTGATGTTGTTGTGTTCCAACACGTACAAGGCTCCTAACCATTAAGAAGTAGGACAGTATAAATGATATGAGAAGCAGGTTTCACGTCTCCCAGGCGTCCCCAGTTGACTAGCTGACCAGCTCAGGCTCCACAAGAACTTTAATAGAATTATCCTCCCAACAGACAAAAGCCCGCCAAACAAACAAAACAGA